>ML683233.1:25904-40361 GCA_007922195.1 Podocnemis expansa | reverse complement strand
GGTAGCCGGGACTCCTAGGCTCCATGCCCAGCTGGGAAGCATGGTTGAGAAGTGGGGACAGACAGCATGGCCTAGTCTGTAAATTTGCCACATTCTGCTGGTGTGGCTGTGACTGAGAATGCACTGT
The DNA here is from genome assembly GCA_007922195.1 of Podocnemis expansa. Classification (NCBI taxonomy): domain Eukaryota; kingdom Metazoa; phylum Chordata; order Testudines; family Podocnemididae; genus Podocnemis; species Podocnemis expansa. The sequence goes on along the minus strand of ML683233.1, from coordinate 40,234 downwards.
GTTCCTAGACCTGTCCTCTCAGTTACCTATTTTAAAACTGTGTAACTTATACTGGCCTTCCTACAAGCTGGAAGGCTATCAGGGCTCAAGAATAGGGGTTGTGAAATGAGCAGAAACATAAACAGCAGTGAGTGGAAGAGATGAGAGCAGAACTCAGGCTTTTAAGGTTCCCCTCCAAAAGCTCCTTCCTCTAGGCCAAAAAGCACCTGGAGTCTGTCTCTGTTTCACACAGATGTCTGTGTGAAAGTTTCACTGTGGTGCACACAGATGTGCCGGGTCTAGCCAAGCTATTCAACACTTGGCAGTTCTGCTGGATATTTTAGTGCCCATGACTCTACCTGAAGTAAGAGAGCTGAGAATGCTGAGCACCTCAGAAGAAATCAGAACCTACTGCATATTGCTCTTTGCTTCCAATTGAAACCATGTAAACTGCACCAAGATACCAGGATAGTGGATGAGCTAGATGTGCTAGCTAGAAACAATAACTGTAAGCAAGAATGATTAAACTCTCTGCAACAGAACAGCCAATCACCTGTCCTGTACCATCAAAACCAACCATTAAAAAGAAAAAAATCCCAAAACCTGGAAGAGACTCCATGACGGCATCCATTCAAGGAAATGCACTATGAAAAATATGGTTTCATCTATTCTGTGAAGCTGAGTGAGTGCAAACCTTTATGGAATACCTAAGTGACTGTGTTCCCTAGCGTAAAACCCTGTATCACTGCCCTCCCCACTCCTCCATAACGTTTAAAGTATTTTTGTTTCCTTTAAGTTTAGCATCATCATTCATGAAAAACTATTGCACTGCTAACCTTTGGGTCATTGATTAGTTTCTCAATATTTTCTTTCAAGAAAGTGTATTCTTTAATCTGCTTTATAAGGTCATCCATCGCCACTTTGATGCTATTGCTCTTCATTTCCTGCTCTCTGTTCTCAATTTTTAGCTTATTCTTCTCCTTTACCAGCTCTTCGATTTGCATTATCCTCTTCTCGTTATCTTTCCATTTCATTTGGATGTTTAAATCTCAACTTCAGACTTTTTTAGCTCCTCCTCTTTTTCTCTCAGCATTCCGTTAGTCTCCTGCAACCATTCATTAGATGTTGCAATGAGGTGTTCACATGTCTGTGTGTGATAAAAATCAGTCACAAATTTAACTGTAGAGCAAGTGGAAAAAATTTTATAACAGATATTCCATACTTTTTCAATATTAAGAGACTTTTAAGCTTGAAAATTGAAGAACTTGAGTTAAAATATGTGCAGATTGTAGGTAAGTGGAAAAAAGGGTAGATTAAAGTTAATCGTATTAAATGGGAGTAATAGACTAAGGCTATGTCCACACAGAGGCTTATTTCGAAATACGTGAATTCAGAATAAGTTGTTTCAAAATAAAATCATTATTTTGAATTTACTTAAACTGAAATAAACAAAAACCACCAAATCAAAATAGCAAGTCCAAACACAGGACTTGCTATTTCAATTCAGCAGAGGGGCACCATGGGAAGAGTGGCAACATGGCCCCTTGGCAGGGCCATGTGGCCACCCAGTCCCCTGCCTGGCTCTCACCTGAAAAGCCAGGTAGGGGAAATCAGCACCCAGGGCAGGGATCCCCCTGCCCTGACACCCCTGCTGCTGTTGGGGCAGCGGGGGAGGGACCCCCTCTGCCACCCAGCCAGGGGTCTTGGAGCCAGTTTGTGGGGCTTACCCACTGCCAGTGCCACAGGAGGGGTCCCAGAGATAGCTCCCCAGGCTCCCCAGGGTGCCAGCTGCTGAGGGGCTGCTCCTGTGCAGCCCGCTCACCCCAGCAGCGGGCTGGGTCAGCATCTGCCGACAGGGCAAGAGCTGTGGGCACGGGCTCTGCCCACCGCCTGGGCTGGGCACATGCTGCCTGGGCGGGGGCTTCCAGCACCTTCTCTGCCTGCCACTCTAGCTGGGCACATGCTGCCAGGGCAGGGGGTTTGGGTGCCAGCTCTGCCCGCCACCTGGGCTCAGCACATGCCACCCGTGCAGGGGCCATGGACGCCAGCTCTGCCCGCTACTCGGGCTGTGTGCATGCCTCCTGGGCAGGGGCTGCAGGCAGCTTGTCTGCCTGCCACTCAGTGAAATTGACCAGAGGTTGCAGAGCCTGCAAGGGGCTGGGGGAACCAGCATGCCCCCCCCAGCTGCTTGCAGGCAGGCAGGGGCTGGGGGACCAGGGCTAACTCTGGACCAGGTCCAGCCTACAGGGGTACCCACCCCTCCCTGCTGCCAGCAAACAGGGGCAACAGGCAAGCCAGCTCCCCCCACTGGCTGCCCCCCCTGCACCTTGCTTCAGAACCCTGACCAGGGTGCTAGAGGGGCAGGAATTCCATGCACCCTGGGAGGAAGGTCAAGTGTTATATCAATATGTGTGCCATATTGATATAATTTCCAAAGGGATAGCCATGTTAGTCTAGTCCAGAAAAAAAAAAACAAAACAAGGAGTCATGTGGCACTTTAAGACTAACAGATTTATTTTTTGCATGAGCTTTTGTGGGAGAAAATCCCACTTCCTCAGATGCTTTGAAGATGGGTGAACTTACAGAAAGGAATGAAAATAAATGCAAGAGGGTGTAAAACATAGGATCAGGTCATACAGTTGCAGCAAATCAGAGCAGTTGTCAGGTTCAAACCATGGGAAGCCGGAAGTCAAATTGCATTTTGTAATGGAAAAAGAACCCATAGTCTCGATTAAGTCCTGCCTTCACAGAATTTAGCTTGCATATTACTTCAAGTTCAGCTGTTTCTCTTTGAAGTCTTGATGTCCCAGCCACATCTCTGACAGTTGTTAACAAATCATTCATCGATTGATAAGAAAGATGGAAGTGCTCAGCAACTGATGTCTTTGTTCTGTGATTTCTGATATCAGCTCTGTGTTCATTCAGCCTTTTACGCAACGATCGTCATGTTTGTCCAATATATAAGGTGTTGGGGCATTTCTGGCACATGATGGCATAGGCCACATTAGTAGATGAGCAGGTAAATGAGCCTTTGATGGAGTAGCAGGCTTGATTAGGACCTATGATGGTATCTGTTGTGCAGATATGTGGGCAGACTTGGCAGCGTGGTTTGTTGCAGGGGTGTGTGCCTGCTTCAATGCTTCTGTTGTTAGATCTGTAGTTGGTGGTGAGTATCTGTTTAAGATTGGGTGGCTGCCTATAAACAAGGAGAGGTCTGGCTCCCAAGGCTTGAGAGAGAGAGGGATCATCTTTTAGAACAGGCTTTAGGTCCTTAATGATCTGTTGCAAAGGTCTGACTTGGGGGTTGTATGTGGTGACTAGTGGTGTTCTGTTGCTTTCTTTCTTGGGCCTCTCCTGTTGTATATGGCTTCGGGGAACCAGTCTAGCTCTGTCAATTTGTTTTCTTACTTCCCCAGGTGGGTACTGTAGTTTCAAGAATGCTTGATAGAGATCCTCAATATGTCTGTCTCTCTCTGAGGGATCAGAGCAGATGGGGTTATATCTTAGGGCTTGGCTGTAGACAATGGATCGCGTGGTGTGTTTAGGATGGGAGCTCAAAGGATGTGGGTAACTATACCAATCAGTAGGTTTTCGGTATAGGGTGGTGGTGATACGTCTATCCCTGATTTGTACTGTAGTGTCAAGAAAGTGGATCTCCTGTGTGGAGTGTTCCAGGCTCAATTTGATGGTGGCGTGGAAATTACTGAAATGTCTGTGAAAATCTTCAAGAGCATCCCTGCCATGTGTCCAGATGATGAAGATGTCATCAATGTAGTGTAGGTAAAGAAGAGGTGTTTTGGGATGAGACTTGAGGAAACGTTGTTCTAAGTCACCCGTAAAGATGTTGGCATATTGTGGGGCCATGCGGGTGCCCATAGCAGGGCTACTGATTTGGAGATATAAATGATCCTCAAATCTGAAGTGGTTGTGGGTGAGCACAAAGTCACAAAGTTCAGCCACAAGCTGTGCTGTGGCATCATCTGGGATGGTTCTTCTAATAGCTTGTAATCCATCCTTGTGTGGGATGTATACAGCCAGGTGGGGTTATTTCAAACCCACAGTTTTGAAATGACCCTCATTTTGATACAAACTAGGTTTTATTGTATCAAAATGATTTTCCTCATTTCAAAATAAAGGAGTTCCTTATTTTGAAATGAGAAAATGTCGTCTGGACCTGTCAATTTTTATTTCAAAACAATGCTCATTGTTTTGAAATAAAAACCTTGTGTGGACATAACCTGAGATACCTATGTTGTTGAGAAATGGGAAATTTGTGGGAGTCAATGCATGAAATAGGAAAGCTTTTAAAAGTTTTGCAAGAGAAGAGGATCTATTCCACATTTCTTGTCTTATTACATAACATGGGAACAAGCGTATGAATGGGGGAAATACTGAGGCAGCTCAAGAGAACATTCGCTTTCTGCATCTAACAACCTTCAGACATCCAACCTCTATGTTATTGTGTGGATGGAGCATATTGGAAGCTCTGATTTATTCTCATCACTTTTTAAAAAAAAAATATACACCAACATTCTGAAAACCAGCCATTATATGAAATTTGGACCTTGGACCAGAACAGATGGCTGCGGCCATTCACAAGATGTGTTGGAAAGCTCCTAAGGCCAGATGACATTGGGCAAGGATACTTCATGGCCTTTCTTTACTGTGGAATCTAAGTGGACTCCAACTGCTCTTCCCAAAGTTGGAGGCTCCATATCCTCAAATCCAACATTTTAAATCTCTGGTTCAGTTTGTCCCCTCTAGTTAAAGGAAATGGGGAGAATTTCCATATGGATGATCAGACGTGATCATAGCAGGATGGTTGTCACAGAGAAGGGTGAAACTGAGAGCTCCATTTCCCTGCTGCATTTACCTCTTCCCTCTCAGCTGTTCCCCAGTTCTGCCTCCCTCTCCCCTCTTCCCAATGTCCTTTATTCTCAGTCCACATCACAGGTTAATAGAAACTCATATTAATCTGTTGAGAAATAGATTCCAGTATTTTAATTATATGCTGTGTTTTGCTCTCATCTGGTGATATTCCATGAATGGAAACAAAATGTATGACAAGAAGACAAAATTATGCACAAAGGGCCAAATTTCCCAAACAGCTCAAAGCTACATTTTCAGGATCTCAGGACATTATACTATGATTTTCAAAAGAACTCAGCTGCTATTCTCTTAAGGTCTTCTGAAGATCAATTCCATGGTGCTTTGCCTGAGACCAGAGGTGGGGAAACTATGGTACGTGGGAACAGCTGAACTAGCAGAGCTTTCATCAGTTAGCACCTAGACCAAAGGTTGATGTATTTGTTCATGGCTCAAATATGTTGCTGAAATCTGGACTATTTAGAACAGGCTTTTCAGACAGGATTGTCTTTTGCTTATCAAAACCCTTCAGACATGCTTTCCTCTATATGGCTTTGTTAAATTTAGTCTTTTTACATAGATCTCTGATTACAAATACAATGTCAGTGAGCCCCCACAGAAGCCTTCTGTATTAGTGCAGCACACCATTGGATCTCATTCTTTGGAGGAGGTACAAGTCACAATGGGGGGAAATAATTCATTTTCTCCCTAGTCCATGGGAAATCAGGGCTTCATATTCTATGCACACCACCATTAGGAGAGCCTGGGCTTTGATCCACCTAAACTTATGGAGGATACAGAAAAGTCCATGGGTGTACTCAGTGACTGGACATCAGCTTCTAAAGCAAGTTGCTTCCCCCATTTCTCTGCAGAGGAACAGAACAAAGCTCTAAGGAGGTGAGCAAAGGGACAAGGTTTCAGGTGTCTCTGCCAAGATGAGCAGGGTGCACAGGGCACTGGGACTGAGAGATAAAGGAAACAGAGACAGCAGGGATAGAGGGCAGAGAAGCAGCACATGGTGGAAGCCTGCCTTGTGCCTGCTTCTTGCTAATCCAAGGGCTTTGAGACTCTGTACTTCAGGTGAGAAATAAATTGTCCCCTGTGTTTAAAAAGGCTGCCTGCTGACCCCAGGGATACAAATTGAGAGCACTCTGCCTTGAGTAGTAGAAAAAAAATCTCCCCCCCAGGAGTAAGGCTGTGCTGGACTCAGTGTGGGAAGGTACCAACAGAGACAGGGATCACTAGCACCCTGGGCTGTGCTTCAAACTCATAGTGGCCCAGGCCTGCTCCTGTGGAAGTGTATGGCCCCTTGGCAGGGCCCTAAGTAGGGTGGGGTGACCAGGGAAAAGCTCTGTTCACCCTATTTTAGAGGGTGCTGCTGAAGCTGGGGCCTCGTTGCCCTGTTCCTGGCACTGGAGGAGAGCCAGCTGGCCTGAAGCAAGCCTCTGAGCTTCCACCTTGATTTGCCACCAGCGCCTGGGTGAGCCAGCCCACAAGCTAGCTCTCCCAGTCTCACCCCCCCTGGGCTGGCCACTCCACCCCCAGAGCTGGGAGTGGGTGCTGGCAGAGCTGACTGCCATGCAAGCAGGGCTAGCTCTACTGTGAGGCCAAAGACAGACATGGCTTAGGGTGACCGTTCTTAGTGGCTTCTAGCCCCCCTGAAGATCAGGCTGGCTCCCCTCTCTTTAACTCTTTCCTAGCCGCTCAGGTATTGTTAGTCAACGTGCAGCTTAAGTCATGTAGGCAGAGTGCACTTTAAACCCCTCTGCAGGCAGACACTGGAGATTTAAAGGAATCCACACCTTTACAATGACCCATAGTCCAGGAGGGATAACAATGGGTAAACAGGGTTGGGAGGGAGCGGGGTGGACACTAGCCATTGGGGACTGCAGGAAACTCTAGTACCAGGTGGCATGGTCCAGGAGTTGCAAACAGGGCTGTCCCTAGGGGGTAGCGGGGCCCAGGGTGAATCAGTTTGTGCCCCCCCATTTTAAACTTTGCAGCGCAATGTTACCTCTAAGCCAGTGGTTCCCAACCTGTGGTCTGGGGACCCCCAGAGGTCCACAGACACTTTGCAGGAGGTCTGTGGAGCCTCTCCCTACCCAGGGCTGGAATCCAGCTACAGCCCTGATGCTCCCTGCCAGGGCTGCCTCTCCCCGTCTGTGGCTGTATCCTGGCAGGGGGATGGAGCCACAGCAGCTCCCCAGCAGGGGCAAGGGCAGGGGACCACAGCTGCTGCTGCTCAACTCCCCGGTGGTGCGGACAATGGTGGTGGCAGCACTGCTCACCAGCTGTCCCACTGGTGCGGGCCAGAGTCTGCCCATGCAGGCCAAATTACATAATCAGCTGGGGGGTCCGCAAAGATTTTTTTTTGTTACAGAGGGGTCCCCAGCCTGAAAAAGGTCGGGAGCTACTGCTCTAAGCTGATGATGCACCTCAGCAAGTTCCCTGCTTGTTCTCCAGGCCCCAACAGGCTTCTTCCCTGCTGCCTGCTGGCTCCCCAAGTGCACCCATAACTTGTTCAGCTGCATCATCAGCTTAGAGGGAACACTGGGCAGTGTCATATTTTTTCCTTTAATAAAACCATAGATTTCTAGCCCTCAGGCTAAAAAGTTGCAGAGGGAAGCAGAAAAACATGACCTGACTTTTTCCTAAAGGCTCAAAACCCAGAAGTCAGATAAAATAGCTCCTCCCCATTTATTATTTCTTTAACCATCTATTTATTTTTAAGTGACTTTTAATGATATATTTAAGCCAGACTTGTGGCTATTTTTGATGTTTAGGGTAGGCAATACTGAATGTGTCATGGTGATGTTTCATCAACCTCACAGCCAAGTGAACAAGAGCATCTGGAGGTACTCTTCTTTGTGGTTCTGGTTTTCTGTTCAAGATGGGCACACAAGTTTACAAGTTTAATCATTTTTCTTAGATCAAGTTTTTGTTAAATTGAAAATTCAGAAAGAGGGAAGCTATTTTTGGATGATAAGAAATAAATTCAGGTCCTCTCTCACCTTAAAGCACTAGATTCCGATTGTCTAATGTATGTTATTTCCTTTATGCTGCCTGACTCTCTCCTTTTCCATCTTATTTTAATATATGTATTCATACCTTCCTCATTGCTTTGCAGGTGACCTAAGTCATGAAACTCAGGTACTGCTTGAGGATGAGAGGAAGAAACAAGGGACCTTTGGCCTCCTCTCAGATACCCTGATGGAAAACAAACAAGGAGTCTTGCAGCACTTTTAAAAGCTAACAAATAAATAAATTTGTTAGTCTTTAAGGCTGTGTTCACACAGCCCTCTTATTTTGAAAAAACAGAGGTTGTTTTGCAATAAGATTTAGGCTGTTCACATGATGCACGGTTGTTTCGAAACAACCGGTCCCGTTGTTTTGAAACAATGGCGTTGTTTTGAAACAAGTTAAACCCCATGTGGGGACAAAACAGCATTGTTTTGAAACAATTGTTTTAAAACAATGCTGTGTGAACATGTTGTTTCGAAACAATGGTAACTTGTTTCGAAATAACTGTTGCCTGAACCTGCTATTTCACTTTGAGCTTTTTTCCTTAATTCGAATGAACAAACTGTTAATTCGAATTAAATTCTTTCGATATAAGGCATTATTTCGATATAAGTTGTTTCGACACAACCGTATCGAAATAACCCCCTGTGTGTGAACACAGCCTAAAAGTGCCACAGGATTCCTTGTTTGTTTTGCTAAACTAGACCCACATGGCCACAGTTGCTTTCCTCTTTGCCATGCTTTGGGACTGGTGGTCTGACTGCAATCAATGACAATGGAGCATCTTTACAGTGCAGAGGAAGGAGAAAAAACTTCTTTAATGTGTTGATTGATGGCCATTAACCCTAAAAACCAGTATTTCCATATGTGCTAGCCTGGGGTCTTCTCTCTCAGGTGTAATAGATCATTATCTGCACAGAGAAGTTTGTTCAAAAAGACATCCCTGAAGACTGAAGATGCTTGTTAAATGTAGAAGGAAAAAAGTTCTTTAATATCTCAAACAATTTCTGGAGATGCTGATGTAAATTCAAAGAGAAGGTCCTGATTTGTAAAGGTTGCGGATGTGACATTGTCCTGACTTTGTCCCCATTTGCTTGACCAAGGCTGGCTGCATAAGTTTTACCTCAACACTTGCCCTTTCTCTTCCCCTCAGGGAGCAGTTGTGGGAAGGTGGCTACTTAAGAGTTCCTGTAAACATATCCTGCCTGTCACCAGCCGGGCGTGCCCGACTCCACGGTGGGGTTTGGGGGCAGCCCAGGCTTTAAAGCCTGAGGGGTGAGGTGTGGGGCTGTGCTTCACTCTGCGGGTGCCTGCAGAGGTCTAGAGGCACCCGTGGGGTGCAGCGCAGCCAGGCGAATGAGATGGGGGGCGCAAATCAAAATTTGGCTTGGAGCGCCACAAGCCCTTGAGCCGGCCCTGCATGCAAGCATTATGACTCTGAAGCCACACCACACATGGCAGTCAGTCCTGCCCACGCAGGGGGACAACAAGACAGGCTGCAGCTCGTGTTGGCCCCAGCCACGACCACAGCACTGGCCCATTGGTGGAGAGGGAAGCTCTACAGTGGAGGATAGCACCAATGAAGAAGCCCAGGGGCTCTGTAGCCCCTGATTTGCCACTGGCAGCAGGGACTGGATCCGGTTCCACACCGCCAGCCGGCAGTGGCTGGGGCGAGCTTTGACTCTGCACCACCATTGTGTTGGGCTTTGGGCTGGATCAGGCCCTGGGTGGGGAGTCGGTGGCTTTGGAGCTGCTTGTCTAGGCACCAATATTTCTACTACCAGGCCCTGGTCCTTGAGGAAGGAGGCCTTACTGAGGTCGCTCCCAAGGGTTCAGCTAAAGGCCATGCATAGCCTAGATCCTGTGACTATGTGACATGTTGTCCAGGGATTTCCTTAACCCTCTCCTGCACCCCACTTGGATTTCCTACACCCCCCCACTAGTTGTCAGCTAGCTAGTAATATAGTGTTATACCAATTTAGTTATTGCATAAAAATGACTGGACTAAACTGAACTAACTAAGAAGTAAGGAGAGTAAACAAGGTGTCTGGTAGCACTTTAGAAGACTAAGGCTATGTCCACGCGTACAGGGTTAATTTGATTTAAGTTAAGTCAAAATAAGTTAATTTGAAATAAAATCATTAAATTGGTATGACTTAAATTGAATTAAGGAAAAACACCGAATCGAAACAGCAAGTCTGGAAACAGGACTTGCTATTTCGATTCAGGAGAGGGGCACCATGGGAGGTGTGGCAACATCACGTCCTGGCAGAGCCAACTTGCCACCCAATCCCCTGCCTGACTCTCACCTGGAGAGCCAGGCAGGGGAAAAAAGCCCCCAGGCCAGAGATCCCCCTGTGCCCTGCATCCCCTGCTGCTGGTGGGGCAGTAGGGGAAGGACCGTGGGGCACTCCATCTGTCGCCCTGGTGGCAGGTGGTGGAGCCAGCTCACCTCGCTTGCAAAGCATTCTGGCTACCACCCATGCATTGGGTCCCGGAGCTGGCTGGCCCTGTTTAAGGAGCTGGCAGGCTCTTGCCCAGTCAGTGGGTTGGGGGGCCACCTCACTCCACAAGTGGGGTGAGCCAGCTCTGGGACCCTGCCCAGATGGCAACTGGCAGGCTCTAAGCGGAGTGAACCAGCTCTTGGACCTGCTTTCCAGGCGGCAGGAGGCAAGCTCCACAAGCAGGGAAAGCCCGCTCCAGAACCCGCTGCCCAGGTGGCACCTGGCAAGCTCCACAACCTGGGTGAGCCAGCTCCTGGAGGTGGCAGCCAGCAAACTCCATAAGCAGGTGAGCCAGCTCCTGGACCTGCTGCCAGGCTGACAGCTGACAAGCTCCACAGGCAGGGCAAGCTGGCTCTGGGACCCGCCTAGCTGGCAGCAGACAAGCCAGGCACAGGGACTTCCCTGCCCCCCCATCTTGCTAGCTTGAGTTGGGGATGGGGCCCCCTGGCCCTCCTACACCTTCCCTCCCTCCTTAGCCAAGGAGATGATTGGCTTCCTAGCAAAGGTTCTGGGGGTAGGTGGAACTCCATTCCAGGATGCCATGTTCCTGGGAGGAAGTTCAATTGCTATATCGATATGTGGGTTATATTGATATAACAGAGCCAGACGGGGTTATATGTGTGGTTATATCGATATAACAGAGCCAGACAGGGTTATTTCAAAACCACAGTTTCCAAATAACCCTCATTTCAATATCAAACCAGGTTTAATTATATTGAAATGTTTTTTTTTTCTTATTTTGAAATGAGGGAGCTCCTTATTTTGAAATAAGGAAACATCATCTGGACATAAATATTTTTAAATTGAAATAACAAATGTTATTTCAATTTAGAATGTGCTTGTGGACATGCCCTAACAGATTTAAGGAGGTTCAGATGCCATATCAGATTGCTTCTCAGATGGAGGGGAAGGGGACAGAAGTTTCCTTGATATTATGAGCTTTCCCTTAGAAACGGTGTCTTATTAGCAGTCAGCTCTATCTTTTAACAAGTATTCGGCTGGTCAATTAGTGCTTGTCATTCTTAGTCAGGCTCTGTACAGTCTTTTGTTATTTTAAGTAACCATTATACCTGAAATCACAGATAATCAGGTCTCAATGCTAGTGCTTAGACCTCTAGTGTGGAAAAGTAACAATATGTTGTGAAGACTACAGACTTCCAGCCTGCATCAGCTTAAGTTCCCCCACTGACACCTGGAATCACAGAAATCAGGTCACACAAAGTCTGGAGAAGGAGACTATATCCATAACAAAGATGATTGAGTGAAGTAGTGAAAAACAAAGCAACTAACACAGGGCCTTCCCTAGGGTAGGGGCAATGTGGCAGCCTCCCAGGGCCCCGTGCTTTGGGGGCCCCCACGGAGCCCACACCACTGTCCCCCTATGCCAGAGACCAAGCAAGCTGGCCAAAAGTGTGGCCTGGTTCAGCACTGCTGGTCTGGCACCCCCCCTTCCTGCCATGTGTGCTGCTCTCAGCTCTGTGCTGGAGAAGTGGGGAGGGGGGAGGAGGCAGTGCGGAGCTGGTATTGCTACTCCCCCCACCAATGGCACTCCCTCCTGCCACCTCTCCACTGCTCCAGCACAGAGCTGAGAGCACTGTGCTTGGCCACAGACCAGCAGTGCCGAACTGGGCAGCCCTTTTGGCTGCCTCGTCTTGTCCCCACCAGCATGGGACAGCCAGTGCAGGGGCGTACCCCTCCCCCCAGTGCCGGGGGGGTGAGTGGGGAACCTGCAGAAGGTGATTCACCGAGGGCCTCACACCCCTCTAGGGACAGCCCTGGACCAACAGCTGGAGGAATGAGCAAAAGTTACTGCCTTTGTCCCCCTTTTCCTTGGAAGGTGAACTCTTGTGAAAGCACTTCTGAACTGTGGGTCTTCCTTCAGTACTGACAAGGAGGACAACAAAGTGAGTGAGGTATGGAGAAAGGACAGGAGTACATTAAAGAAATAATTGTTTGTTGAGCAAACAAAGAGTCTAGTAGCACTTTTAAAGACAACCATTTATTATCTCACTGTGTTTTAGTGACTTTGCTCCAGAATCTAGATTTGTGACTGGGAAACTTATGTAAATATTTCCTAGTAGGCCAAGATTTTTAAAATTCCTTATTTGCCAAGGTCATCATCTCACATCATTATTACTTTGTGGGGTCATTATCTTGGATATTTTCTGTACTTAAAAAAATATATATGTTTTAATTAATTTTTACATAAGACCATTAGAATGGCAATGCTGGATCTGACTAATGACCATCTAGCCCATTAATCAGTCTTCTGACAGTGGCCAAAGCCAGGTGTTTTATAGGGAATGAACTGACAAGGCAGTCATAGAACTATTCATCTCTTGACATCTAGTCCCACTTTTTGGAAAAAGAGACTAGGAACATTTGAGAGCATGATGTTGCATCCATCCCTGTCTATCCCAGCTAATATCATTGATAGACCTATTTTCCTTAAACTAATTTAATTCTTTTTTTTTTAACCCTGTTATAGTCTGGGCTTTAACAACATCCTCTGGCAAAGAGTTAAACAGGTTGACTCTGTGTTATAGGAAGAAATACTTCCTTTTGTTTGCATCCCTTCTGCCAGGGCAGGCTGGCAGAACAAGGGTTGGGTTCTATATCTAGGGGGTTCCCAATAGTGTAATACCACCAGCCAGCTCAAGCCCCCACCCAGATTTCTGGGGAATCCTGCAGTGTTTCCTGGGCACCCCAGAGGGGTAAGGCTTCCCCACTCACAAGCACGAAACTGAGTGTAGTAAACAGAAATCTTAATAGTAGTAAAACAGAATGCAAAAGGCCAAATGACAGAAATCAGCACTAATCTAGAAAATCAGTACAGAGAGAAGTTCCCAAGAAACCACACCACATAAGAGAACATACAAGGCTTAATGCAAAACCTTCCAACATGATTCCACATATTATAACAGCAAACATAAACCCATTAGCAAAACCAGCACTGATCTCAAGAATCAGTGCTAAACAGGCTCCCAACCCACCCTAGGGTACATAGAGAGTGTCTTTCGTGCCAACTGTCCACCGGTGCCAACCACTGGTCACTCACTTCATCCTCTAGTACTGTTCCTTGGCTCCACCCACCAGTCACTCACACCACCCAGCTCAGCACTGGCCTCTCTCACCATCCACTAGCTCCACTTGCTGATCACTTCATCTGCTGCTCCTCTTCAGTAATTTTAGCTCAGAGAGGGGGAATTTCCTCTCTCTAGTAATCTTAGCTCTTAAACATCAAGTAGCTGCAAACACCTATTGTCCTTAACATAACAGAGGGCCTCAAAGAAGCCCAGCCAGATCTATCACTTGACAGGGGAGGCAGGGGCTGGAGTGAGACAGGAGTGTCTCCAGAATTTTGCAGCCAATGCAAAAGCCCACCCTTCTCCCTCTTTTTCAGGCTGAAATAGCCAGTGGCCTTTCTTACAAGCCCTTTTTTATTTTTTTAACTAAGGGTTGCTTTTACTCTTTAACTAACTCAGACAGCTTTGGAACAAGCAGAGAATAGCATATCACAGCAGACAGTATATCATATTTTTCTTCAATAGAATTACAGATGTTGATAATTTGTGATCAGATTAACTCCAAATACCATTACCCACTATGTTCTGCACCCAGTGTGCAAATATCTACTTGTGCTCTTTGTGTTCATGCTAATATAGGACTCATGCAGATTAGTTGCCCCCCTTCAGAAGCTGTTATGCACAGCTTCTAAGGCTGCCTGACATATTTATTGTAAACCTAATGCCTATTAATTTCACTGGGGACACCTAATTCTTGTGTTATGTGAAATATTAAATAGCATTTCCTTTTTCACTTTCTCCGTACCAGTCAAAATTTTATAGAATTCTATATCCACCCTTAGTCATTTATTTTCCAAACTGAAAAGTCCCACTGTTATTAAGTTCTTCTCAGACTGAAGTTTGCAATACCCTTACCTTTCTCATTACCTTTTCA
>ML683233.1:0-11566 GCA_007922195.1 Podocnemis expansa | reverse complement strand
CCCCACAAACTTACCTCCGGGCTGGACTGGAGGGGCAGGGCCCAGCCCTAACTCCTGGGCCAGAGAAGCTCTACGGAGCATGCCCAGAATTTCTGAGCATGCTCCATTACAGCTTCTCTGGGTGGGAGTTTTCAAAACTCCCTGCTCCACAGGAGCTCTAACCAAGGGGCTCTGGCTGCTGGCAGTGCACTGCCGGTAGCCTTCCCTGCGCTGGCGGCTGCAGCAGGCTGTGCTGCAGCGCGCCAGCGCAGCTTACAGGGAACATTGCGTCCTTGGGTTTGGTTTTTTTTCAGAAGGTTGCCCTCGGTTGCCAAAACTAACCCCCCCCCAGGGGTTTCATCCAGTGGTGGGGTGTTTTCTCAACATGCGGTCCTTACCGCCATAGTGAGTCGTGTTAATGACTAGAACAGTCACAGCCTTAACATCATGGGATGCGTATTTGTGCTCCCAGGGTTATGCTCTATATCAGGGGTACTCAAACTTTTTGCAAGCCGGTCCACATTCAGCCTTCCACCATTGACCAGGGCCCACAAACAACTAGGGTGGGGGTGGGGGGTGAGTGGGAGCAGGGGGGGTGATGTCAGGAGTGGGGGGCGGCAATGCCGGGAGCGGGCGGGGGGGTGCGAGTGGGAGTGGGGGGCGGCAATGCCGGGAGCGGGGGGGGCGAGTGGGAGTGGGGGGGTGGCGATGCCAGCCGCGTGGGGGGGCGAGTGGGAGTGGGGGGCGGCAATGCCAGGAGCGTGGGGGGGCGGCGATGCCAGCCGCGTGGGGGGGGCGAGTGGGGGGGCGGCAATGCCGGAAGTGGGGAGGCGGCAATGCTGGGAGGGGGAGGTGCCGCCGGGAGCGGGGCAGCGGCGGCGCAGCAGGCTCCGTGGGGGGGAGGAGGAGTGCAGCGAGCAATAGAAGTTGCTCAGCTGCCCTTAGAGCAGGGGCACTCAAACGGCCTTCATGAAAATAGGCCACTGTCGCAGTCCACCGGAAACCTCTTTGAGGTCCGGATTGTGGACCGCGGGCCGCCATTTGAGTACCCCTGCTCTATATCATTTTTCTGTTCACTTATACACTGGGATTGTATGCTTTTATGCCAATTATGCCATATAAAGTTTCTTCATAGATGCTCATGAGCTATTCTACATGATTACTATGATGATATGTTTCCTGTAGCCACACATGAAAACAAAGGTACACACTTGGAAGAGTTTCTTTGTTTTCACTCCTTACCCCTCCTCTTCTGGCAGAGGTGATTTCTTTGTCTCCTCTCAGTAGGATTACCAGGTACCAAAGCATGGAAAGGAGGACAGGGAAGTATGAAATGAAGGACATTGGAGGACCCCTGGAGAAAATGTAGTATTAATGTAATAGTCTTCTGTTTTTAGGGGGCCCTGGAACACTTCCCCTTAAAAATAGGTTTTTCTGGGGCATTCTAGCATTCTTTAACCCTTGTAAGTAAAAAGCCAGACAAAAATCATCTATTTTTAAAATGCCTGCTGGATGGAGGATGTGAAGTCGGGCAAAAGAAGGACATATCCTCCTTTTTACCATCTGGTAACCCTACCCAAGGCACGTCTATCAGCATATCTTTGTAAAAGCAAAACCAGGAGTTCTGTACCACTTAAAAAGACTAACAAATTTATTTGTTGCATGAGCTTCTCCCACTTTAGATTCTTTGAACATGAGGGAAATTACCAATTTCTAAGATTTCCCTTATCTTCAAAGTGTCTGACCAGTGGATTTTCTCCCACAAGATTTTGATCATGCAATAAATACATTCGTTAGTCTTTAAGTGCCACAAAATTCCTTGTTTGTTTTACTGAACCAGACTAACTTCCTGAGCCATGCTACAAATCTGCACACATGCATGCAGCTGCAGGAAACGTATCATCATTAACTTAAGCAGTATTGCTAATACCATGATACTTCACTCAAGGAATTTCTTTCCCCAGCTGTATTCATCCTGCTAAGCTGTAGACACAATGTAGAATTGTGACAAAATGGAAAGGTTATACCTTTTAAAGCACCTGTTAGGAAACACTATCTGTTCTTTAAAATTGTAACTAAAATAACTCAGTTTAGTAGACATTACAACCAATGTCCAATAAAGATCCATACTGTGAATGTGGAGCTCCATTTTCTATTCTTGAAACTTATTTTAGGTGTATGACGTGTAATTTCATTTAATTGTGTGAACAGGGTGTGCGAATGGAGAGTATTTGTAATGGGATCAGTCAACAGCAGCTTTTCCTGATGAAATGCAAGTAGCATCTTAATGACTAAATAATGCAACCAAATCCCTGAAAAGCAAAAAGGATCCACCTCAGAAAGAAAAAAAAAAAATACAAGATGAAGGTCATGTCTGGA
Source organism: Podocnemis expansa (assembly GCA_007922195.1). Taxonomy (NCBI): domain Eukaryota; kingdom Metazoa; phylum Chordata; order Testudines; family Podocnemididae; genus Podocnemis; species Podocnemis expansa. Next base: position 9,208 of record ML683233.1, on the reverse strand, counting down.
AATGGCTGGTGATCAATGATCACACAAGAACTGTGAGGCAGCAGGACATGGTTGAGGAAGAGAGAGAGCAGAGACCGGAGCAACAAAAACATTTAATACTTAATAGTTTGCAATTCAATCGCCCAAGACCAAGCATCTTGAAGTAGTTAAATATTAACTAAGTTTTATAATACCACTGTGGGGTAGGTCCTTTTACACATGAAAAAATGGGGGAACACGAGAGGTTAAGTGACTTGCTTAAGGCCATAGTGAGACAGTGCTGGACCAAGTGAAAAAACTCAGTGCTCCTGCCTCTCCCAGGGAACTGCATTGCTCCCACCATTGCAGTACATTTCATTTTGTTTTTTAGACATTGGTTATACCTGCTTTTTCCATCTCTTTGTGATTTTAAAGAGCTATGCTATACTTGTATACCTCAGGGGGAGAATCTCCTGACCATGTCATTAGGATTTGTGGGGGGGGAAGCCGCCACCCCATCATACCTCTTGGGCTTGGGGGGAGGGGAAGAAACCCTGGCCAGGCTGCCTGGGTTGGGGAGGAAGAGTCCACCACAGCCTCCCACCTGTGCTTTGGGGGACTGGAGCAGGGACTTCCCTGACATCCCTCCTCACACACACCCAAATTTACAAATACTCACCCAGTTGTCAGCTAGTAACAATATTATACCAGTTTAATGAGTACCCAAGCACCCCAACACCTCCTCTACACCCCCCACCCATTTTAAGTCCTGGGGAAATCTCAGGAGGGGAGCGAGCCCCCCCGGTCACATCAGCTGGGCTTAGGAAGAGGGATAGAGCCACTTGCAGCCGCCATGACACCTGGGCTTCATGGGAGGGGAGGAAAGGGAGAGAGCCTAGACCAGACGTGGCCAAACTGTGGCTCAGGAGCCACATGCAGCTCTCGAATGAAAAGTGTGGCTCCTGGAAGAAACCCAGAGGAAGGCAGCTGCAGCCTAAGAGTTTTAAATCACCTGCCTTCAGCAAGGTCGGGCAGGGGAGGCCCAGCCTGTGCCTAGCTGCTGGAGCAGCCATATTGGATGCTCAGCCTTGGCAGGGCTTAAAGCAAGGGGAGCAAGCCCCAGCCTGTGCCTAGCCACCAGATCAACCAGGGGAAGGGGTCAGGATGACAGGGACAAGCAGTGGCATGGTCAGAGAGGGCAGAGAGAAGTGGTGGCATGGTTGGAGAGGGTGGGGAGAAGCTAAGTTTTTACTATACAGGTAGGCCTAGTTTTCATGGTAACCTTAAGCAATATTAGAATCTGACATTAGCAGGATCTATATTTGCCCTCTTTTTACAATAAAATTAAAGTGTGCAATGAATTTTAAACTTAGTAATAATTTTGGAGTTGGTAAAATATGGCTATATGCCTCAGTGCAGCTCTCAAAGGTTTAGTAATCAATTTGTGTGGCTCTTGAGTTCCATAAGTTTGGCTTCACCTGGCCTAAACAGTCCACTCCCCTAGACTCCCCCCAAATTTCCCAGCAACACCCTCACAGTTAGTAACAGTGTCATGCCAATTTGGTGAGAGCCCCAACATCCCTTTACATCCCCCTCAATTTCAAGTCCTGGGGAAATCTTGGGAGGGGAGAGAGCCCCCCCCCACCTCAGGTGGGCTTAGGGAGAATGGTAGAGCCACCTGCAGCCCCCACGCCACCTGGACTTCAGAGGAGGGGGGAAAGAGAGCCTAGTCACTCTATGATGCCTGTGCTAGGGGTTGAGCATCCCACAGTACCCCCAACCTGAGCTTGGGGGAACCCCCTAGCCATGCCACCTGAGCTTGGGGAAGGGGAAAAGGCCTGCCCGCCCCCAGCCATACCATCTGCACTTGATTGGGAGTAAAGCAACCTTGGCTGGGGGGGTAGGCACCCATAGCCCCTCACCAGCCTGACCTTTCGAGGGAGCAATCCCCTACCCAGTGAGTGAGTGAGTGTCTGTCTGTCTGTGTCTCATTCATTTACACCAGTATATTACTTACCTACTGCCTGTTCCCTTGGGGACTGTGGAGGGCGAGTCACTCAGAAGGCATGCAGACAGTTTTAAAGTTCCTGCTGCAGCTGCCTTTGACTACCTGGCTCAGCTGCATGCTCTAGGGAAGGGCTGCAGTTGAGTTTAAGCAGCCTGACTCAAGATGTGGTGTTTTGGACTAAGTAAGGTCATTGGGGTTGTCATAGGCTATGTCCACACATACATTATTATTTCGAAATGGGTTATTTCAAAATAAAGTCCTTATTTCAAAAGAAGTTAATTCGAATTAAGAAAGTGTTAATTCGAATTAAGGGAAAGCTTGCCCTCCGCTGAACTCTCTCTAGTATGTCCCTGTCCTTTTTGTAGTGGGGAGCCCAAAACTGAACACAGTATTCTAGATGTGGCCTCACCAGTGCAGAATAGAGGGGAGTGATCACATCCCTTGATCTGCTGGTAATACTTCTTTTGATGCAGCCCAGTATGCCATTGGCCTTTCTGGCAGCAAGACCACACTGCTGACTCATATCCAGCTTCCCATCCACCATGACCCCCAGGTCCTTTTCTACACTGCTGCTACTTAACTGAATGTTCCCCAGCCTGTAGCGGTGCATGGGGTTTTTCCATCCCAAGTGCAGGATTTTACACTTGTCCTTATTGAACCTCATAAGATTTCTATTGGCCCACTGTTCAAACTTATCTAGGTCTCCCTGAATCCTGTCCTTGCCCTCCAGCGTGTCTACTGGTCCCCCCAGCTTGGTGTCATCCGCAAACTTACTGAGACTGCAGTCTATTCCATCATCCAGATCATTGATGAAAATGTTGCACAGAACCGGCCCCAGGACTGACCCCTGGGGCACACCACTCGTGACTGGCTGCCAGCTAGACATGGAACCATTGATTCCTACCCGCTGAAACCGTTAATCTAGCCAGTTTTCTATTCCCCTTATAGTCCACCTATCCAACCCATACTTCCTTAATTTGCCAATGAGAATGCTGTGGGAAACTGTATCAAATGCCTTGCTAAAATCAAGGTATATCACATTAACTGTTGTTCCTGCATCCAGAAAACCAGTCATCCGATCATAGAAGGAAATGAGATTGGTCAGACATGATTTACCCTTGGTAAATCCATGCTGGCTGTTCCTGATCACTTTATTTTCCTCTAAGTGTTTGAGGACAGATTCTTTGAGAACCTGCTCCATAATTTTTCCAGGGATTGTGGTGAGGCTGACAGGTCTGTAATTCCCCGGATCCTCCTTTTTCCCTTTCTTGAAAATAGGCAGTACATTTGCTTTTTTCCAATCCTCTGGCACCTCCCCCATTCTCCATGAGTTCTGAAAGATAATGGCCAGTGGTGCTGCTATCTCATCGGCCAATTCCCTTAGCACCCTTGGATGCAGTTCATCTGGTCCCATGGACTTGTGCACATTCAGCTTCTTTAAGCAGTCCCTAACCTGACCTTCTGTCACCAAGGGCGTCTCTTCTTCTCTCCAATATTCCATACCCATGATAGTGAGCTGGGAGTTGACCCTGCCTGTGAAAACTGAAGCAAAAAAAACATCGAGCACTTCAGCTTTTCCCTTATCCTCTGTCACAAGAATGCCTGCCCCATTCAGCAAGGGACCTACACTATCCCTGATCCTCTTCTTGTTATTAATATACTTGTAGAACCCCTTCTTGTTATCCTTTACATGTCTCACTAGCCGCAACTCCATTTGTCCTTTGGCCTTTCTGATTTTATCCCTGCACTCCCTAGCAATATCTTTATACGCCTCCTTGGTCATCTGACCGAGCTTCCACTTTCTGTAAGCTTCCTTTTTATGTTTAAGCTCAGAGCAGAGTTCTCTGCTAAGCCATTCTGGCTGCCTCACATGTTTGTTCTTTCTCCTAATTGGAATGGCAACTTCCTGTGCCCTTAGCAGGGTTTCTTTAAGATATAACCAACTCTCTTGGACTCCTTTCCCCTTCAGATTAGCTTCCCAAGGGATCCTGCCCATCAGTTCCCTGAGGGAGCCAAAATCTGCTTTTTTGAAGTCCAGGGTCTTTGTTTTGCTTCTTTCCTTCCTTCCTTTAATGAGCATCCTGAACTCAACCATGTCATGGTCACTACTGCCTAGCTTGCCATTTACCTCTACGTCCCTGATCAATTCTTCCCTGTTAGTGAGCAGCAGGTCGAGAGGTGCAAGGCCCCTAGTTGGTTCCTCCAGCATTTGTATGAGAAAGTTGTCTCCAACACTCTCTAAAAACTTCCTGGATTGCCCATGCACTGCTGTATTGGTGTCCCAGCAGATGTCAGGGTAATTGAAGTCCCCCATCAGCACCAGGGCCTGTGATCTAGAAGCTTAGAACACCTCGTCCACCTCCTGCTTCTGGTCTGGTGGTCTATAGCAGACACCCACCATAACATCCCCCTTGTTGCTTTCCCCTCTCAATGTAACCCACAGACTTTCTACTGGCACGCTTCCACTTCCATAATGGAGCTCTGAGCAGTCATAGAGCTCTTTTACATATAGTGCTACTCCTCCCCCTCTTCTTCCCTGCCTGTCTTTCCTGAACAGTTTATACCCATCCAAGGCAGAGCTCCAGTCATGCAGACTGTCCCACCACATCTCCGTTATTCCTATGATATCACAGTTCCTTGTCTGCACTAGTATTACCAATTCTTCCTGCTTATTTCCTAGGCTCCTCGCATTAGTGTATAGGCACCTAAGATAGCCGGCCGATTGCCCCACTTTGTCATTTTGGTTGTCAATTCTATTGCATATACCTCCTTGCATTTTGTCTTGGAGTTCACCTCCCCCACCCTCCTCATGTACTGGGGCTTCAGTAGAACACTTAAGACAATTATTTGATTCCCCTCCCATGTTCTAACTACCTTCTCTTTTATTCCTGGTGCTACAGTCCCAGCACCCCCCAAGTTCCATCCCTTCCCCCAGATCACCCACATTGTCACTTACCTGTGGGCTTTGGTCTCCTTCCCCCGTTGAACCTAGTTTAAAGCCCTCCTCACTAGGTCAGCCAGTCTGTGCCCAAATAAGCTCTTGCCTTTTCTGGACAGGTGAAGGCCATCTCTGCCTATCAATCCTCTATCCTGAAGCAGTACTCCATGGTCAAAGAAGCCAAATCCCTCCTGACCACACCATCTTCACAGCCAGGCATTCACCTCTAGGATGCATCTGTCTCTCCTCAGGCCTCTAGCCTTGACTGGAAGGATCGAGGAGAACACCACCTGTGCTCCAAACTCCTTCACCCGCGCTCCCAGAGCCCTGAAGTCAACTCTCACAGTATCATTGGTACCCACATGGATAAGAAGCATGAGGTAGTAGTCTGAGGGGTGGATAATTTTTGACAATCCCTCCATAACGTCACGGATACGGGCACCTGGCAGGCAGCATACCTCTCTAGCGGCCTTGTCAGGGCAACAGATGGGTGCCTCCGTTCCTCTCAGGAGCAAGTCCCCAATCACCACAACCCTACGTTTCCTCTTAGGTGAGGTGGCTGTGATCTCCCCAGCCTCTGGGGTGCATGGCTTCTCCTCTGTCTCCTTCATTGTGTCCAGCACCGCATAACGGTTCCTCACCACAATGGATGGTGGGATGTGAGCAGGCGTGGAGCACTGTCTGCTGCAAGAGGTGACCAGCTGCCAGTGTCCTTCCTCTGCCATAGGCATCCCATCCATTTCCAGAGCTGTGGCAGTAGCCCTTGGCACCAGGATAGGGACCTCCTCCTTGCAGGTCTCATCGTGGACACTGTCAAAGGAACTTTTCCAGGGCATAGATACCTCTGAGTTGTGTCACCTCCTCCTGTAACTCTCCTACCTGTTTCTGGAGAGATGCCACCAGAAGGCACCTATCACATAGATTCATCTCCCTAGGCTGATCATCAGTGGCAGGAAAATGAAGGCCACAGTCCCTGCATATCCACACTAGGATCTGGGTGGAGACATCCATGGTCAGACAGTCTGTCTGGCTACTAACAGAGGTGAAGGAAACAGAAGGGGCACTGGCACTAGCAGTGCGGCTCCTCTTCACCATTGTGGCCTCACCAAACTCCCTCACAAACTCCCCTGTTCGCAAACTCCCTCTGGTCGCTCAAGCAGTGGCTTTTAAGGCCTTCTCTGCCTAGGACAGCCCTTGCCCCTTGCTAGTCACACAGGGGCAGGCCAATCACAAGGCTGCTAAAGGCTGGTGATTAAAGGTGATCAGGGAACAATGGTGCAAACAGCCCCCACCCAATCACACAAGCACAGTCCCACAACTAACAGCACTCACCTGTAGGGGAAAAGACACACGCAAATCACGTACCTAGGATGCACCTGGCACCAACTCCTTCCCTCGCAATCTCCCCTGTTTGCAGTGAACATTTCAAAGTCATGAACAAACTCCATTCCCAAGGTGTTCCTAATTGTGAGGTTCTACTATATTTATAGACCATGACTGAATCACTCATGATCTTTTCCAATCTAAAGTTAGCTTTATGTTACTGTTTCAGATTTCTAAACCTCCAATCATTCTGGTAGGTCTTTTTTGAACCCTTTCCATATTTTCAACATTTTTTTGAAATGTGGACACCAGAATTAGATACTGTATCCAGTTGTGCCTCATTAATGCTGTATAAAGGGACAACATGATATCCATTCTCCACTTTGATCTTCCCCCGTATTTCCAGATTCGCCTGTCACCATTAGATGTGTTCACTTGTTAGGTCTAGTTTCCTGGAGAGGGATCCATCATTCTACCAGAGTACTACCTGTGTCACTTTTGTTTCCGTACAGAGCTCTGCTTCCCCCTTCTGCAAGTCCACTCCCAATGGAGTACCCTGCAGAACCTATGTTTTCCAGAGGTGGGTCCCTCCAGCCCCAGAATCAGATGAACACACATAAGCGCACACACATGCACATACACACACATGCACAAGGATTAACAGGACACATCTAAGCAGACCAGATCTAACTCTCTTGATGAGCAAATCCCATGATATTTTGGTGCATTATTGGATAACAGGAGAGCCGCTGCTGCAGAGAAAAATAGGGAAGCCAAGAACATGCAAGAGTACATGATGTTTGGAGAGAGTCTGACAACCATCTTGATTATTATTTTATTGCCAGGTATATAAAACTTATAATACTAGTAATAATCATACAAGGAGTGACAAACAAACCAAAATAGTATTGCACAATATCAACTGGGACACAGGGGAAATTTAGTTCAAATTTGATTACAGAAGTTGGGTTTAGAAAGTTATACCTGGAACAAAAGAAGAGAGAGGGAGTGGGGAGGGGGGAGTTGGTGTCTCATCATATCATAAAAGCTTGAACCTGTCAATATTTCAAGGCAGTTGTAGCTGACAGTCTGGAGTACTGGAGACAGGCAGAGCAACATTATCATATCAAGAAAAGGTGAAGTACCTGTAGGACTAACACAGCTTTTCGATCCAGGCAACAGAACAGGATTTTGAACTTGGGGACAGGTTTTCCTAAGGAAGAAACAATGGTTCAAGGGAGAACACTAGCTTTGTTTATGGTACACAATGACTCAAGGGATTTGTGCTGGACAGTTGGAAATTATCATTCTTTTGGATAATGTGTTTTTGAGGGAGCTCACCATACTTTAGGCAGTTTTAGTATTGGGATGCCAACAGAGGGTTTATTACTAGAAATGGCTAGTTAACTGCTGAGCTGGGTGTGTTCAGGTGTTTGTTTGTGACATTACCCTCCTGCAATCTGGTTTAGGGTGCCCCTGTGCCTCCCTGATCACCCATTCCTGAACCTCTAACTTACCCTGCTTTGCTAGGTGGCCACCCACTCTTGGGTCAACCCACACCAACCTCCTGTGTGCAATCATTCCCAGAGAGTGAAAGTGTGCTTACTAGCCACTCAGGGGAAGATCCACCAGGGAGCACTCCCACCCCACAGATGTCACACCAGGAACTTCTCTTCCACAGGGATCAGGACCCTTCCCTAATCACGGAAGGTTCAAATACTCTGGTTCATCAGTTTCACAAAGAAACTGATATGCATCATTTTTGCTCTGAGTTAGGCATCCACACTTTCACCCTTTCTCTCTCTAAAATCTGTACTTCTTTGGAATCATTAATTTGCTGAGTAAAACATTATTTCAAGTGTATATGTAGGAAATCAATGAACAATGAATTAATTGTTCACTCAAGAAGTTTATCGGTATCAAATAAAAAACAACACACACTGTAAACTAAAATTCACTGTTGTGGTCCATTTCCAGCTTACCCACATGGCTGGCTACTTATGGTTTTACAGCCAGCCTTTCCCACCATCTGCAAAGGTACAGGTCTTGGAAATTGCTCCAGGATGGAAGGGCTTATTTTTGGCAAAAAGCCTCAAAACATTCAAAGTGCCTCTTCTTCTCTCTTTTTCCCGTCTTCTTCAGCCAAGTGACTTTTCCCCTTCTAGTCAAAGCACTTAATTTGCATAACAGAGCCATAATTACTGTTCATGGTGCCCAGGGCACGTTCCAACTGGAGCATGCCCCTTAAAATGGGTGGTGTCTGGGGTGAGCGGTACGGAATGTGCCTTTTAATGGAGTGGCTCAGTGGAGCCCCTTCAGTTTGCACAGGACAAAGCCTCATTCGCCCTGCTATAGTTACAGCCCTGTTGCATAGTTTTTTGTCATGCACCCCTTCTGCATAGGTACAAAGAGACAGCTCTGTCAGCCCCAACTGACCATGTGAAATACATTTGGGGACGTTTCATATCTGTACACATGTATGAGGTTGCAGCAAACATGCTACCATAACAATAATGTAAAGCTTGCTATGAACACTCAAAGGGTGTGGTCACAAAGGCTTCTTATTTCAAAACAACAGAGGTTGTTTCAAAATAAGAAGCAGCATGTCCACACGACGCACCGTTATTTCGAAACTGTTAAACCTTGCATCTAATTGAAATAGCAGTTGTTTTGAAATGGTTGTTTCGAAACAACAGCGTTCGGACAAGTTGTTTCAAAACAACTCCATTGTTTTGAAACAACTGTTTCAAAACAATGGCTATGTTCACACACAAGGGGTTATTTCGATACAAGTTGTATAAAAATAATGCCTTATTTTGAAATAAGTTAAATCGAATTAACAGTTTATTAATTCGAATTAAGGAAAAAAGCAGGAATCGAAATAGCATGTTCAGACAACAGTTATTTCTAAACGAGTCACCGTTGTTTCGAAACAACATGTTCGGACGGCATTGTTTTGAAACAATCATTTCGAAACAACA
>ML683232.1:0-21078 GCA_007922195.1 Podocnemis expansa | reverse complement strand
AACAAAAAAGAAATTAACGCTCTATGATCCTGGCCAGCTCTGGCTGGGGGTGGATATTGTAGGGTTGGGGCTAAGGGGCATGAAGGGTGGGGCAAAGAAAAACAATAGGGACTAAAGGGCGGGGCAAGGGAAACAAAGGAAGAACAAAACCTCAGGGCTGGGGTGGGGCAGGGAAGGAAACCAAACTCTGGGCTTCAGGGAGGGGTCTGTGAGGGGTAGGGGAGGGGTAGGGAGCACTGAGCCAGCTGGAGGGCAAGGAAAGGGTGGGAGGCCCTCCAGCCACTGGGGTGGGGGGGCAAGGGGGGGGGGACTAAACCATAGGAAAGGGAGACTGCTACTGCTGAGGAAGAGTAGGTTCTATAGTCCCTGCTGCTGAGAAAAGTCCAAAGGTGTTAAATTGGTGGAAGCCTGCTGCCTTCTTGGTGGTGAGAGGGGAGGCCAGGGAAGCAGCAGCTGGGGGTGGTAATGGTGGTAACTAAGTCTAGAGTCTCTTGATAGCTCACCCCCAGCTGCAAACAGCAGAGTCTCAGTCTTTGGAGGCCTCCCCTCAGTGGTGGTGGTGGTATTTTCTTCTCCTTGGAGAGGCAGCAGGCTTCAGCTGTAGCAGCAGCAGCAGCAGGGACTAGCTGGCTGGCTGGCAGGAGAGCTGGTCTTCTCCAGGTGGTGTTGGTGGATCTTCTTTTTCTTGTCAGGCTCTCCCCCCCCTCCCCACAGAGCAGGGGAGTGGGAGGGAGAGAGGCCAGCCAGCCACAGCAGCAGCAGCAACAGGAGCAGGAGCAGGAACAAGGGAGGAGGGAGCAGGAACAGCAATAGAGTTGGTAGTGGTGGTGGGGGAGCAGGAGCAGGAGCTGGTCAAGCAGGGCTCCTTCCCCTTCGCCTTCCTCTGACAGGACTGCAGGCAGGGGTGTCTGCCAGGGAAGGAGATGGTGCCAGGTGCGTCCAAGGTGATTGCTGTTAGTTGTGGGACTGTGCTTGTGTGATTGGGTGGGGGCTGTTTGCACCATTGTTCCCTGATCACCTTTAATCAGCAGCTTCTAGCAGCCTTGTGATTGGCCTGCCCCTGTGTGACTAACAAGGGGCAAGGGCTGACCTAGGCAGAGAAGGCCTTTAAAAGCCACTGCTTGAGCGACCAGTGGGAGCTTGCGAACAGGGAACTGCAAACAGGGGAGTTTGCGAGGGAGTTGGGGGAGGCCAAGATGGTGAAGAGGAGCCGTACTGCTGGACCCAGCACCCCTGCTGTTTCCTTTGCCTCTGTGTGTATCCAGACAGACTGTCTGACCGTGGATATCTCAACCCAAACCCTGGTGTGGAATTGCAGGGAGTGTGGCCTTCATTTTCCTGCCACTGATCATCAGGCTCAGGAGATGAGCCTATGTGATAGGTGCCTTCTGGTGGCATCTCTTCAGAAACATGTAAGAGAGTTACAGGAGAAGGTGTCACGACTCAGGGGTATCTATGCCCTTGAAAAGTTCCTTGACAGTGTCCACAATGAGACCTGCAAGGAGGAGGTCCCTATCCCAATGCCAAGGGCTACTGCCACAGTTCTGGAAACGGATGGGATGCCTATGGCAGAGGAAGGACACTGGCAGCTGGTCACCTCTGGCAGTAGACAGTGCTCCACGCCTGCTCACATCCCACCATCCATTGTGGTGAGGAACTGTTATGCGGTGCTGGACACACTGAAGGAGGTAGAGGAGATGCCATCCACCCCAAAGGCTGGGCAGATCACAACCACCTCACCTAAGAGGAAACGTAGGGTCATGGTGATTGGGGACTCACTCCTGAGAGGAATGGAGGCACCCATCTGTCACCCTGACAAGGCCTCTAGAGAGGTTTGCTGCCTGCCAGGTGCCCATATCCGTGATGTAACGGAGGGATTGTCTAAAATCATCCACCCCTCAGACTACTACCCCATGCTTCTTATCCATGTGGGTACCAATGATACTGCGAGAGGTGAGCCTCAGCAGATCAAAGGTGACTTTAGGGCTCCGGGAGCAAGGGTGAAGAAGTTTGGAGCACAGGTGGTGTTCTCCTCGATCCTTCCAGTCAAGGCTAGAGGCCTCAGGAGAGACAGATGCATCCTAGAGGTGAATGCCTGGCTGCAAAGATGGTGTGGTCTGGAGGGATTTGGCTTCCTTGACCATGGAGTCCTGTTTCAGGACAGAGGATTGATAGGCAGAGATGGCCTTCACCTGTCCAGGAAGGGGAAGAGCATGTTTTGGCACAGACTGGCTGACCTAGTGAGGAGGGCTTTAAACTAGGTTCAATGGGGGAAGGAGACAAAAGCCCACAGGTAAGTGACAATGTGGGTGATCTGGGGAAAGGGATGGAACTTGGGGAGTGCTGGGACTGTATCAACACCAATAAAAGAGAAGGTAGTTGGAACATGGGGGGGGGATCAAATAATTTTCTTAAGTGCTCTACTGAAGCCCCAATATGTGATGAGAGTGGGGGAGGAGAACTCCAAGAAAAAATGCAAGGAGGTTTATGTAATAGAATTAGAAATCAACATGACAAAGTAGGGCAATCCGCCGGGTATCTTAGGTGTCTGTACACTAATGCGAGGACCCTGGGAAATAAGCAAGAAGAATTGGTAGTATTAGCACAGACAAGGAACTATGATATTATAGGAATAACGGAGATGTGGTGAGATATAATTGGAATAACAAAGACATGATGGGATAGCTTGCATGACTGGAGCTCTGCCATGGATGGGTATAAACTGTTCAGGAAAGACAGGCAGGGAAGAAAAGGGGGAGGAGTAGCGTTATATGTAAAAGAGCTCTATGACTGCTCAGAGCTCCATTATGGGAGTGGAAGCGTGCCTGTAGAAAGTCTGTGGGTTACATTGAGAGGGGAAAGCAACAAGGGGGATGTTGTGGTGGGTGTCTGCTATAGACCACCAAACCAGAAGCAGGAGGTGGATGCGGTGTTCTATGGACAACTAGCGAAAGCTTCTAGATCACAGGCCCTGGTGCTCATGCAGGACTTCAATTATCCTGACATTTGCTGGGAGGCCAATACAGCAGTGCATGGGCAATCCAGGAAGTTTTCAGAGAATGTTGGGGACAACTTTCTAGTTAAAATGCTAGAGGAACCAACTAGGGATCTTGCACCGCTTGACCTGCTGCTCACAAACAGGGAAGAACTGATCAGAGACATAGAGGTAAATGGCAAGCTTGGCAGTAGTGACCATGACGTGGTTGAGTTCAGGATCCTGATTAAAGGAAGGAAGGAAAGAAGCAAAACAAAAACCTTGGACTTCAAAAAAGCAGATTTTGGCTCCCTCAGGGAACTGATGGGCAGGATCCCTTGGGAAGCTAATCTGAAAGGGAAAGGAGTCCAAAAGAGTTGGTTATATTTTAAAGAAACCCTGCTAAGGGCACAGGAAGTTGCCATTCCAATTAGGAGAAAGAACAAACATGTGAGGCAGCCAGAATGGCTTAGCAGAGAACTCTGCTCTGAGCTTAAACATAAAAAGGAAGCTTACAGGAAGTGGAAGCTTGGTCAGATGACCAAGGAGTCATATAAAGATATTGCTAGGGACTGCAGAGATAAAATCAGGAAGGCCAAAGGACAAATGGAGTTGAGGCTAGCGAGAGATGTAAAGGATAACAAGAAGGGGTTCTACAAGTACGTTAATAACAAGAAGAGGATCAGGGATGGTGTAGGCCCCTTGCTGAATAGGGCAGGCATCCTTGTGACAGAGGATGAGGAAAAAGCTGAGGTGCTCAATGCGTTTTTTGCTTCAGTTTTCATGGGCGGGTCAGCTCCCAGCCCACTACCATGGGTGTGGCAGATGGGAGAGAAGAAGACAGGCCCTTGGTGACGGAAGGTCAGGTTAGGGACTGCTTAAAGAAGCTGGATGTGCACAAATCCATGGGGCCAGACGAACTGCATCCAAGAGTGCTAAGGGAATTGGCCGATGAGATAGCAGCACCGCTGGCCATTATCTTTCAAAACTCATGGAGCACGGGGGAGGTGCCAGAGGATTGGAAAAGAGCAAATGTAGTGCCTATTTTCAAGAAGGGGAAAAAGGAGGATCCAGGGAATTATAGACCAGTCAGCCTCACCTCAATGCCTAGAAAATTATGGAGCAGATTCTCAAAGAATCCATCCTCAAACACTTAAAGGAAAATAAAGTGATCAGGAACAGTCAGCATGGATTTACCAAGGGTAAATCATGCCTGACCAATCTCATCTCCTTCTATGATCAGATGACTGGTTTTCTGGATGCAGGAAGAACCGTTGATGTCATATACCTTGATTTTAGCAAGGCTTTTGATACAGTTTCCTACAGCATTCTCATTGGCAAATTAAGGAAGTATGGGTTGGATAGGTGGACTATAAGGTGGATAGAAAACTGGCTAGATCAACGGTTTCAGCTTGTAGGAATCAATGGTTCCAGGTCTAGCTGGCAGCCAGTCACGAGTGAGGTGCCCCAGGGGTCAGTCCTGGGGCCGGTTCTGTTCAACATTTTCATCAATGATCTGGATGATGGAATAGACTGCATTCTCAGTAAGTTTGCGGATGACACGAAGCTGGGGGGACCAGTAGACATGTTGGAGGGCAAGGACAGGATTCAGGGAGACCTAGATAAATTGGAACAGTGGGCCAATAGAAATCTTATGAGCTTCAATAAGGACAAGTGTAAAATCCTGCATGTGGGACGAAAAAACCCCATGCACCGCTACAGGCTGGGAAACATTCAGCTAAGTAGCAGTAGTGTAGAAAAGAACCTGGGGGTCATTGTGGATGGGAAGCTAGATATGAGTCAGCAGTGTGCTCTTGCTGCCAAAAAGGCCAATTGCATACTGGGCTGCATCAAAAGAAGTATTACCAGCAGATCAAGGGACGTGATCATTCCCCTCTATTCTGCACTGGTGAGGCCACATCTAGAATACTGTGTTCAGTTTTGGGCTCCCCATTACAAAAAGGACAGGGACATGCTAGAGAGAGTGCAGAGGAGGGCAACCAAAATGATTAAAGGGCTGGAGCACAAGCCCTATGAGTAAAGACTGAAAGCATTAGGCTTATTTAGTCTGCAGAAGAGAAGATTGAGGGGGGATTTGATAGCAACCTTCAACTACTTGAAGGGATGCTCTAAGGAAGATGGAGCTTGACTGTTCTCAGTAATAACAGAAGACAGAACGAGGAGCAATGGTCTCAAGTTGCGGTTAGGGAGGTCGAGGCTGGATATTAGAAAAAACTTTTTTACTAGGTGAGTGGTGAAGCCTTGGAATGAGCTCCCAAGGGAGGTGGTGGAGTCTCCATCTTTGGAGGTGTTTAAGTTCCGGCTGGACAAAACCATGACTGGGATGGTTTAGTGGGAATGGTCCTGCCTCTGGCAGGGGGTTGGACTAGATGACCTATGAGGTCCCTTCCAACCCTTTGATTCTATGGTTCTATGATCTTGTCCAAGAAAATTCCACAGGCTAAACATAGTGCCCTCAGTTCTTTGACATTTATATGGAGAAGGCTGTCTGTGTGTGAGCATGTACCTTGAGTGGACAGAACACCAGTGATGTGGACTCACCAGCCTAGATCCAATGTGTCTATGATCAAGGTAAGAGAGGGGTTTGGGACATCAAAGGAGACACCCTTGCAAGTAAAGTCTGGGTCCTGCCATATCACCAGGCAGTCTAATACCCTCCTTGGGATGGTGACCACCTGGTTAATGTGTGGCGTTAGGGATGTAATGCTGTTGCCAGCCATGCCTGTCAGGTCTTCATGCGGAGGCGGGCTGTCCTTATCACATAGCTGGAAGCAGTCATGTGGTCTAGTAACTGAAGGTATAGCTTTGCAGTTGTGGTGGGAGCGTGGTGCAGTTCTGAAATGATGTTAGACATGGATTGAAACAAAACAGCTTAGCATGGCCCTTGAGCTTATAAACTCTCTTCTACTTGTTGGAGTAAGCTTTGACTTTTGTAGGTTTATGAGAAGACCCAACCTGTTGCACAATCTTTGGACAGAACCAACACTGTGACGGACCTGGCCCTTGGACTTTCCCCTTATTAACCAGTTGTCCAGCTATGGGAATATTCATACCCCTTGTTTCCTCAAGTAGGCTGCTATGGCCACTATGCACTTTGTGAAAACACTTGGGGCCAGTGACAGTCCAAAGGGGACTGCCAGGAATTGGAAGTGTTTTCCTCCTACCACGGAGTGGAGGAACTTCCTGTGTCTTTGTCATATAGAGATGTGGAAATATGCATCTTTTAAGTAGAGGGCTGTGAACCAATCCTCTGGGTCTAATGAGGGAATAATCTGAGATAAGGAGATCATTCAGAACTTTATTTTTCCTAGAAACTTGTTCAGGGCTCTTAAATCTGAAATGGGTTGCAATCCCCTACTTGCCTTTGAGACCAGAAAGTATCGTGAGTAAAAACCCCTCCCATTTTCCCTTGCGGGGACTTTTCTATTGTCCCCAGGTCCAGGAGCTTTTGGCATTCAAGCTCCAGTAGCATCACGTCGAAGGGAGTCCCTGTTTTGGTAGTGAGAGGGTGGTTTCCTTCCAGGGGGCTTGGCCATAAACTGTATGGTATAGCCGTATGACACTGTGTCTACTATCCAATGGATCTCTGGCCGGCTTGTTTCGAAATGTCTTGTTTTGAAACAAGCCTTCTGTGTGTGAACATAGCCTTTCATACCATGCAGTTTTCTGTCCATCAACTCAGCGGACAGTGTGAGACCCTCAAAATGGAGGTCCTGTATGGACTGCTGCATCTGGGGAAAAAAACCCAAACCCTGCAACCATGCAGCTTGGAGCATGGCAATCACTAATGCTATCCCTCTGCTGGCCATGTCTGTAGTGCCCCATGAAGAAAGGAGCATCGTGCATGCTGCTAGGAGGCCTTCTTCTACGGAGGTGTTGTAGTCCACCATGTGATTGGAGAGATGAGGTCCCAAAACCTGTGCATGGAGCTCCACAAGTTGAAAATATACCTACCCATGAAGACCTGTTTGTTGGTGATGTGTAGCTGGAGGGCTGTGGTGGAATAAATTTTTCTTCCAAATAAATCCAGCTTTTAGCCTCTTTATTCTTTTGGGGAGCAGCAGGTTAGTCTTGACTCTGTGGCTGGTTAACTTCATCCGCTACTAATGACCCAGGGATGGGGTGGTTTAAAAGGAAGCCAGACTTCTCTACATTGATGTGGTACTTCCTTTCCATCCCCTTTGACAGCAAGGAAGCTGTCAATTTCCCTGAGCTGGGTGGCATGTGGAGAGTGTCCCCCTTTCACCACTAGTACCAGTGAGGACCTGTGCAGGGAGCGGCTCATTGGTGCAGATGGTGTCAACACTCGAGTTCTGGAGACTCTACACTGAGGTGACACCGAGGAACATTTCCTCCTGTGTTTACCAGCTGGGTGTGCCTGGGCTGGTGCTGGGGTTGGTGGTGTTGATGAGTGATGGCGACGGTGTTGGGTGTCAGAGTTCCTGGACAAATTTGATCAGTTAACTGGTACAGC
The DNA here is from genome assembly GCA_007922195.1 of Podocnemis expansa. NCBI lineage: Eukaryota > Metazoa > Chordata > Testudines > Podocnemididae > Podocnemis > Podocnemis expansa. Next base: position 13,609 of record ML683232.1, on the reverse strand, counting down.
ACAATCTTTGTGATTGCACTGGGTAATGCTCCTGGGATGAGGTCTCTGGGGAAAAACAAAGCTATGACCCATCATCCCCCGACTAGTAGCCCAAGTTCAAGGGGGTAGACACCCTTCAGCTGCATGGGGAGTCCCCAGAAAGGGTCAGAGGGGACTGGTGGACCACAAGACTAGATGATCATATTGGTCCCTTCTGACCTTAGTGTCTATGAGCTAAAAGAATGCCCCAAACAGCCCAGTGCTGGCATAAGATTGCCAGGTCTCTGCAGGTTTCTCCAGCAGCAAAGTTTCACATGTGGTACCCAACACCACAGGCATAAGCTGCATTTTCTATCTTTACCATTCTTGTCTCTTCCCTCTGCTGGGTGGTTGCCCTGTTTTGCCTAACAGAACTGGACAGCGTGGTATGCCGGGTGGAGTGCAGTCAGGCATGTCGAGCAAGTTGTATCCTTATCAGTGTTTTTATCAGAGTTGTTCTGTGTATGGCACTGATATCAGTTTGGCTGTGTGTGTGAATGCGTGCATGAGTCTCTGAAGACATGCTCCCTCAGGATTACCCCTGGCTCAGATCTCTAGTGGGAAACTGTTAGCCCAGTGGTCTAGAGCCTGGCTTGGATCTTACGCAGGGACTGAGTTAGCCTGGTGATCCTAAGCTGAGATGTTCCTTTGGTTAATGCTTTGGCTTACCTTGGCTCAAATCTCTAGTGAGAACTCAATTAGCTCAGTGATTTGGAGCCTAGGCGTACTCTGTGTGCAAGAGGTAAACTGAGGCAACACTCATGATCGAGGAAATCAGCACAACCACGGATCTTTGTAGAAACGAAGGTGCCAGGCTTTATTGATATAGCACTATAGCAAACAACCCACATCAACAGATTTGTTGGGAGCATTGGTGCTCTCAATGCAATGGAACAGCTCAACTGACAGCAGGACTCTCTGTCACTGTCTCAGCTGCATGAAGTCTGAGCTGTGGGGTTCCTACTTTTATACCTTATCTGCCTTTACATTAATTCGTCTGTGCACCCTTTCTTTGATGCCACCCCTTAATTTGATAGGTCCCTGGTCATCACCATCCATCAAGGTGTCATGATTTGGCCAAACCTCTCCTTTGCACAGATCACTTATGCACAGCATACCCCCTTATCTCTTTTGGCATGAGACCAGCCAAACACCACCTTTCTCTAAGTACCTTCTCATCTTTATCCATATCCAGGTACATTCTCTTCTTTAGCCATATTATTGCAGTTTCAGCTTATTTTGTGTCAATTTTGATGAGGTTATATTTTCACAACTTGTCTCGTGGTCCCTTCAATTCATGCCCTGTGTGCATGCCATTCAGGCCCACTTTCCTGGATTACTTCATTAGGCCTTGAGCAAATACCTAGACACTTCCACTTATATTTCTTAACCTTTTACTTTCTCCTACAGACAGCAGCTCTAGCCTATCTTTTCCCCTAAAAAGAGTTATTACCATCAGCAATACCAGATAATATACTGTGAGGGTCGATAGTAGAATGGGGAAGAAGCAGAAGGAAACAAGGGATGTCATGACAGTGAAAGTCTTAGTTAAGATTTTACATTTCAGATGCTTTAACTGTTTGTCCTTCATTTCTGTATCTGTATTAAAAGGTTAGAAATTATTTTACGTCGTGTTTGCCATGGTACTAAGCAAGCTAAAGTCTCTATAAACCAAACCCCAAACAATGTTTTATACTGTATAATGTTGAAAGTTACAGGACCATGTTAACACCTTTGACACCTTGGGCCCATATATTTCTTCAATATTAATGTAACAAGCTCTGTGTTTCTAGAAAAATGGGAAATGATCTAGGATGTCAGGATACATGAGATTTATTCCTTTCTCTGCCACTGACTTCTTTTTTGTCCTTAGGAAAGTCACATTAATCTTGCCATGCCTCAGTATCCCCATCTGTAAAGTGGAAATATGAATCCTTCCTTATGACACAGGATGGTGTTAAAGACTTACATTCTGTGATGTCTGAAAAGTATTTTGAGACCCTCAAATAATGGGCATTCTCCAAGGGCCAAAGATTATTATTTCTTATACAACTAACCGTGTTTGTGGAAGGTGTGTATATTGTGTGTATCCCAGATGGCTCCTCCAGTTGAAAGGTGTTACGCTATTTCCTCATTATCCTCTCTCTCTCTGGCCCCCCTGCAGCACTCTCAGAAATTGAGCCTTTTTGCTGTCCATATGATGGGACTGCAGAGAAAGAAGAAACTGAAGAGGTTTTTGTAGAGGGAGGAAGTGACTTTGAAGCTCTGTGGCTCGACTGCTGGCACAGAAATACAGAGCTGTGTCCTCTGGCTCCACCGATGAGATGTTTAAGTGAAAGAGATCATCCTGTGGCTGGTTGGCCTGGAAGCGACTTGGTTGTTTGCCTTTCTCTCTTTCCTCTTTATAGAAGAAGTAAAAGAGCAGCTGCAGCCCCTGCCCTGGATACTGCCGATACCAGAACATGCTTTCATGACCAAATCTTTGCTCACATCTGAGATAGGCAGTGTGTCCTTTCTCCAGTACCTGACTTGTTGTTTGGGTTATTTTAGCATCTGTTCGTCCTGCAGGGGGAAAGAGACAAAACATACTGGACTGTAACAATAAAATAATTGGCTCAGAGCAAAATGTTCGGAGCTGTATCATGCAAATGCCAAAATGAGGGTTCCATTTCCCCTCCTATGACTTACTTGCTCCCAAGAAATACAGGGACACACACCAGATTATGCACATCCCCATCTCTGTCTTTCTGAGCAGGAGGTAGTTACTCACCACTGGGTTTTACAAAGCTTGATTGCTTCCTGGTACTGCTGGGCGGTGCTTTTTTTGTGTTTGCTACACAGAGAGCCACTTCTGCCGAGGTCTGGTTATCTCCCAGCAGGACCCTGGGAAAAGTGTGCAGTGCTGGAAACTGTATCTTTAAGTGGGTTAGTGTCTGACACAGGAAATCTAGTGCAGGTAATGCTGAGGTTCATACTGTGTTATGCAAAGGTTTTTGAGGAATTACATAACTGAATAAAGAGATTTTCTCACAAGCACCTTGGGCCCAGAGTGATCTTTGAATACCACATAGTTCCAGGACTAAACAGAAACTAAAGAAAGTAACCAGGGAGGAAGAGTGGGTGCAAAGAAAATTTCTGCTGGAGGTGAAACGCTCTGGAAATATGGAAGCAATAGCACGTGACTGCACCTGGAGCTGACATACAGCTGCTAGATTTAAATTTGCTAGCTTGAATACTGGAAGAGTAAAATTTCATCAGAACACGATTCAGCACAAATTGGTTCTGTGAGTAATTACCCAGGGTTCTGGGTGGGTTTGTGCAGCCAGCCTGTGCTTAAATACACCCTGTTGTGGTTTCCCTGGTCCAGCATGTGAGCTAGTGAAATTAAAGCTAGGCCTGGTAGGTAGACTTAAGCCGTAATCAAACCTCACCCATGACTACTATCTAGATGAAGTTGGGGCGTGTGGGATAAGTAGAGAGAGAATGAGAGAAATCCACATGGATGTTTTTGCCACAATTCCATTTTACAGAAAGATTTAAACACTTGGTTTCCTTACAGTGAAGGACAAAAACAAATTATGAGAGCTCAAAATTGAAGGGATTTTTCCTGTTGCAGCCTGTTCTACTCCTGACCAAACAGAACTCTGATAGAGGAGGAGCACCACCTAATGGTGGGAAAGGGATATTTAGACGGCAACGTCATCATTGAAGCAGTCGCTCTTGCTTCTTGTGGCCCAATCTAGGCAGGACCAGTTAGTATGTATGAATGCTTTCTGACCAAATGCATTTTAAAAAATAACGGTATCTAATGCCCCTCTGCTGCTGCTGCTTCCTGCCTTTCCTTCCTGGATATCTCCTTCATGTCAACTCAGCTGTGATCAAATTTGTGTAAGAAGCTAAAATCAGCATGTTGGCAAACAACCAGGAAGACAGAACCAACCTACAGTGACCTAGAGTCTGGAGACGTGTAATAACCCTTGGGGAGGAAGAGGTTAACACTCCGGTCAGTGAGTCCCAGGACAGCCAATAGGAAGGAAGTGCAGGTTTTTGAATTGGAGCAGCAGCCTTGCCTGTTCCTGTTGGGATGCAGCAGAGCTCCTGGAAGGATCAGGAGGAGGCCAGAGGGGCCTGAGGAAGAATCCAGCGACATCCTTACCAAAGATAAGCTAAGTTTGTTACCGACCAGGCGTGAGTAGAACAGGGAATGTTTACTTAGACGCGGTCAGGGTATTTTCTAACATGTCAAGGCTGTTTCCCCACTCTGGCACTCTGAGTGCAGAAGGTGGGGGCCCGCAACAGGTATGAAAAGCCACTGGCCTTAAAGTCTGCTCTTAGAACTCTCCAAGGCCTCCAATTCCTGGCCTTGGAGTGGTATTACTGCCACCACCCAAGTGCAAAAACCCTCTTGAAACCCAGGAAGGTGCACTTGGGAATTCCTTCCTGTGAGGTATCCTCAGTCACTTTTATTCCTCTCTCCGGAGAGTGACTGAACCCCAGCTGGAATATCAGCTGAAACTGGAACAGAATTCCCCTTAGTAGCTCGCTGTGCAGTCTGAGGCACATGCACACAAACCTCTTGCCCTTCAGGACACAGAACCAGAGCTTACTTAAAAGGTAAAATCTTTAATTAAAAAGTACAGATAAGAACACAGAGAGGTGCTTCTCTGGGATTTAACTTAGGTAGTTACAGGGCAGGGGGAGGGGGTACATGTGTTCAGCACAGAAAAATCCAAAAACAAACCAAAACAAAGAAATACCCTGACCGCATCTAAGTAAACATTCCCTGTTCTACTCATGCCTGGTCAGTAACAAACTTAACTTACCTTTGGTAAGGATGTCGCTGGATCCTTCTTCAAGCCTTTGTACCTGGCCGCCTCCTGATCCTCCCAGGAGCTCTGCTGCATCCAAACAAGAACAGGCAAGGCTGCTGTTCCAATTCAAAAACCTGCACCTCCTTCCTATTGGCTGTCCTGGGACTCACTGACCAGAGTGTTAACCCCTTCCTCCCCAAGGGTTATTACAACATGACTGCAGAGAGCAGCAGGCAGTTGGAAGAGATATAGTCCCCCTGGATATAAAGTCACAACAGGAAAATTATGGAGGCATGTAATAAGGAGTCTCCCCCATCACATTAATCACTTTATCTCTTCTTCATACTGTCCTAATTATTGTAACCCAGTGTGATACCTGCCCCTGGTAAGATGAGGCAGTTGAAAAGGGAGGTGTCCACGTGATGGATGTGGTCAGTGTACAGAACTGTAGTCTGAGTACTGCAGCCACACAGCCTGTTCCACAGCGTTCGGTCCAGTCTGGTTTTCAATCACGCAGGAAGTGGAGAATCTAGCCCTTTCTTTACAGATCAATAGATGCATTGTTATAAAATGTTTATCTTGATAACCTGCCTGTACTTTCTGAGTTTCATCATATTAGTTATGCTCCCTAAGTCCGCTCCTCTCCTCCCTTTGTCACAATAATGGCCTTTCAAAGGAACCTACTATGGCAGTTCTCTTGCCAAGAGATTCTCTGCTGAAAAATTGTTTGGGGGGTGTGTGTGTGTGTGTTTTTACTGGCCCTTCAGGGCACTGCAGGGGCTGCTTCCATTTCCTGGGATTTTATCCACAGTCCTGACTCCCCAAAGCTATGGTCCTAGCCAGCTTCAGGTCTACTATCTTCACAAACACCTGCTGCACTGAGCTCCAAGGGCTGGACGGACAGCCTGTGTGTGTGTGGTGGTGAGGACGGGGCATTTTCGTTCATGTGCTGTGAACACTGTGCCCCATGTACAACTCCAAGCAGTTATACACCCCTGTCATGACTCATTAGCAAAGAGGCCATGGATGTTCAGGAGGAATTGCACATCTTTGGATCTTCTTGCTTTGAAGTGATATAGACCAGAATCATCTACCTGATTTCTGCATAGTGGGTAGGAGAGCATGTGGATCTGTTCACCAAGAAGCTGCATAGCCTGATATCAGTAGATGTTGGGGTTTGATTTCCTAAAGAATGGTCTAGGCCAGGGAAAGCCTCTTTATCCCACTCTTCCACCAGTGACTGGATTCTGGGCAATGACTGCAGAGCAAGTACCTGTAATTCTACAAGGGAAACAGCAATTATTAGCACACATGAGATAGAACCGCTTTTCCAAATGAGATTAATGAAAGGGTAGGAAATTAAGTTCAGAAGAGAGACTTATTTAATTATTGGTGACTAATTCCTAACAATTGATAGCTAATCACTATGAATTTATTTTTGAATGAGCTATCTACACTCAGATTTACACCAAAATAACTATATTACTTACACATAACATTTTGCATTATTTCAGTGTAAGTCTCTGTTCAGACACTTATTTTGGAATAAAACTGTTTTATGGATTTACCTTAAAGTTGTAATCACACAGTTTCATGGTTTTAGAGCATTGTGTGCAAAACGAGTTTAGAATCACCCTTTCCTATAAAGTTAAAAAGAACACAAATTGCATAAGATCTTTGCAGAATCAGGGACATAGCTCTCAGCACATTGTAAGGCTCAGCCTAGGATAAACTTACCAGTAACTCCTCTACCTTAGTGAATCCTGCATGAAAACAAGGTGATGTTTATTTTATTAGCATATTAGAACTGCTAACATTTGTAAAGCATTTTGATATATAAAGTGTTCTAGATAAATGTTATGTTAATAAAGTATTGTGGTACTAATATACTAACTAAATAATAATAATAATAATAGTAATAATAATAATAATAATAATAATAATAATAATAATAATAATAATTACATCTATACTTTAATGAAATAGCAGATTGGCACACTACACGTATTCAAAATAAACTACTCTAATAAATTTTACAAATCAACAAACATAGATCACCAGATATCTAGATAGAGTTTTCAACAGCAATTGTGAAAATCTCCCCCAGAACTTGAAAAATGTGTTTGGTTACAAGGAACATTTGCTAATAAACAAAGTGGTATGAGGACTGAATACATGTTTCCTCATACCTTCCTCTGACTAAAGTCTGAAACCATCTCCCACCTCTCTTCCTTAGCTCAGGCAGCTGTGTAACTGCCATTTCCCTTTCACTGCATCTACAGACAGCTCTTACACTGAGTCCTACTGTGAGTTTCTGAGGGAGTTGTGGCTCCAGTCACAGGTACACACACTGTCTACTGGAGGCACCTGCAGAATTACTCTCTCAGCAGCACCACCATTAACAAAATGGACCTTGTTCAGCAACAGTATCACAGGGAATAAACCGTTATCATCTCACTCTTGTAAAGTGCTGAATATCCTTAACTCCTCTAACTTCAGTGAGGGCTCAGGGCATGCAGCATGTTACAGGACTGAGCCGGAGAGAATTAACTGCTAGAGGATCTCTCATGTCACATGCAGGATTCAGCCAATCATCTGATCTGCTGTCTGGAAAGAACACCCCATCCTCAGGGTCATATCAGCATCAATAAGGGGATGTCTGTGATGCTATCAGCAGGAAACGATTAAGACAAATCATACACCCGCTGTATCCCAGATCCAATGGGGTAGCTATGTTAGTTCAGTTCAGTAAAATAAACAAACCAGGAGTCCTGTGGCACTTACAGACTAGCAAATTTATCTTTTGCATGAGCTTTTGAGGGAGAAAATCCCAATTAACAATTTATTAATGGAGTGATCACAAAGACTGAAATGCTGACCCACTGGTTTTAGAATGTTGTGATTTCTGATGTTAGATTTGTGCCCATTTATTCTTTTACATGTAGACTGTCCTATTTGTTCAAGATATAAAGGCAGGAGGCCATTTATGGCATATGATGGCAAAAATCACATTGATGGATAAGCAGATGAATGTGCCTTTGATGGCATAGCTGTTTTTGTTAAGTTCTGTAATAGTGTCTTTTGTGCAGATATGTGTGCAAAGTTGGCAGTATGATTTGTTGCAGGGATAGGTGCGTGCTTTAATGGTTCCCTTGTTAGTTCTGTACTTGCTGGCAAGTATCTGTTTACGATTTGGGGACTGTCTCTAAGTGAAGAGAGGTCTGTCATCCAAGGCTGTAGATCCCTGAGAATGTGTTGTGGAGGTCTCATTTGGGGGTTGTAGGTAATGACTAGAGGTGATCCGTTATTTTTTTTCTTGGGTTTTTCCTATAGTAGTTGACTTTGGGGTACCCATCTGGCTCTGTGTTTCTTCACTTCCACAATTGGCTCTGTAGTTTTAAGAATGCTTGATAGAGATCCTGAAGGTGTCTGTCTCTATCTGAGGGATCAGAGCAAATGTGGTTATATCTTAGGACTTGGCTGTAGACAATGGATTATGTGGTGTGTTTAGGATGAAAGCTCAAGGGATGTAGGTAACTATACTCATCTCCCTCTATATGCTGTTCCCCAGTGTTTTAATCTTTACAACTGTTTTGATTTGCTGTTACACTGTGACTTGTTCCCATGACTTACACTTCCCTGCCTCTATTTCCTACCATTCTGTAAGTTCCCCCATCTTCAAAGAATCTGACAAAGTGGGATTTTCACCCACAAAAGCTCATGAAAAAAATAAATTTGTTAGATTTTAAGTCCCACAGGACTTTTGGTTTGTTTGTTCAACTGTATCCTGTGGCTATTTGCATGATGGAATGTTCTTGGTTCTTGGACAGTCTCATGTCTGATGTTTCTAAACCTCTGATTTCTTTTTAGGGGTAATTTAATGACCCTCACAACCAATGCTCCCTCTAATTTTTTGTAGGCTGTGTGTGCAAAAAATTTCTTTTGTGCAAATTTTCAGAACTGGTGTGCAAATTTGTGCGGACTCCAGTGAGTGTGGTCCAACTTATGAGCGCCATGAAGCAAGTGTGTAGGATGCAACTAATATGTTTATTTTGGCATGGTGATGGAAATGATATTATAAATTACAAAACCTTATTTGAAACAGCTTTCTTAAAGTAGCATAAAAATATTCACATTGTTGAATTTTTTGTGTGTGTGCGCTTTATTTTGTTGTGTGCGCAGGTTTCAGAACCTGTGTGTGTGTGTGCACATGTGCACAGCTTAGAGGGAACATAGCTCACAACCCCCACACAGATTTTGTTAATTTTGCTCTTTTAATAGAGTACAGTACAGGAAGAGTGGAAAATGAGCCCTCCATCAGGGGGCCAGAATCCCATTAGCAATTGCTGGATTTGATCAAAGGACTCATATTTTTCTTACTGAGATGACATGAGTAATTTTTGTAGCAGCCCATCAAGACAGCTTCACTGCCTGCAATGTAAAACTGCTCTGCTGCTTAGTGTGTATTCACTGTCAACAGGGACTGCAGCAAAGGTAGGCCAAATTCAGCCATAACATGAGCTGGCACAGAGTATCTTTCAGGGGACATTCACCTGCTAAACCAGGGCAAAAATTCATTTTCATTGCTTTCGTTCCTTTCTCAGTCTCCACCACATCCATCAGCAAGATTGCTCCCATGTGGAAGAACTCACTGAAGTACAAAAGATGCTCGTTCTGGTGGGAATGCCATGGGACTGGGAGCCAGAACACCTGGATTAAACCACCTAACTGGCACTGACACACTGCATGACCTTGAACAATGTAACCCTTCTTCATGTGCTCTCTGCATTGTGAGATAACTTTCATGGTCTCCTAATATCAAATGAAGCTGAAAGCATCACTCCCTTCCATCTCCAGTCAAAAAGTTGTAGAACCAGATGAAACTGAGCAAAGGAGATCATAATCATTTCACCTGGAAAACCATTCCCTGGCATTGAGACAGGCAATAGCCTCCCAGAAGGAATAAAGGAAAACTCCATATATATCTTGTCACTCTATCACACACAAGGAATAACCCTGCACTGGCTGACCAGGATTGAGGTGTGGCTGATTGGTCTAGCACATCTGCTTAACGTGCAGACGGTCCTGGGTTCAATTCCCAGGGGGTTGAACTTGATGATCTCACGAGGTCCCTTCTAGCCCTTTGATTTGATTTGAATTGACTCAGATGTGGCCTAGGTGGACATCTCTTCCATTCCCAGTAGCTATGATGAAACAGGGCACATATGTCCCTCCTCTAATTAAAGAGGAGAAAAGCTGGGGCTGTGGAAGGGGCAGGGACTGAGCTACTGGCTGAAACCTGATGTTGGCTCAGCTCCTCAAAACAAAGGGAGGGGGAGTTTTTGCCCAGGAGCTGCACCTGCTTGGCTCAGTGTGCGACTCCAGGCACAGTAATATACCCCGGTGTCATTGAGGAAGATGCTGTCTGTGCTCAGTGTGAAGTTCTGCTGGGTTGGTCTGTCAGCCTGAAAGTGTTCGAGTTTGTTGGAACCGCTGCTCACATCCTTTTCTGCTATGGAGAGAAACAGCATATCCAGGGCTCCTCCCTGGGGAGGCTGCCGATACCAATACAGTCTGGAGGTTGAACTGGAGCCCTGCAGGTAGCAGTGAAACTGGACTGAAGAGCCAGATGACATAGAAATGAAGCGGGGGGTCTGATGGAGACTCTGAGACTGCCCGTCTGTGAACGAGAGAGACATGAACAGAGAAGGAAAGGCGGCATGAGTCAGAAAGACAGAAGTCAGGAAAATGAGTGCTCAGTTCTCCCCTTACAGCGAAGGAGGGTCAGGAGGGTGAGAAGCAGCCACAGTTGCCCCCGCATCTTCCTCGCCTTCAAACTCGCTGATGGCAAAGCCGGACACGTTGTTCCTCTAAGGCTGGGTATTCTGCTCTTCAGACATTTGACACCGAGATACAAAGTCTCTTCTCACATGGGCCTTCTCTGCCCCCACCTGGCTGAAATTAGTGAGACTCTTTTCCTAGCCCCTTATATACCTAACTTCTCCATTCTCTTTGACACTCCACTCCCTTCCACGCCTCTCTTTCTGGCAGTCCTCCCTCTTTTCCTATATCTTCCCCTTCATTTTCCCCTGAAATGCTCAAGCAGAAATTGTATAGTTTCTGTGCCTCTGTGACTGATCCTGTCACTCAGATGCTCCTACCCAAGTCTTTCTCATTTATGGAGCTACCAAGCCTCTATATTTGGTTATGTGATAGAATTTCACTCTCCGGACATCCAAGCATCATGTCCCCTCTTTTTTGTTCCCCTATCTTTCCCTCATGCACACATGTGACCAAACAGGAACATGATGCACCCCTCTTTCACTCTGGCCAATCCAAGACTCTTCTATCCCCAATAACATCCCCTAGTCTCTGTTTTCAACCCATTGAAAAGAGGGTGTCCTGGGAAGAATGCAAAAAACACTGACAAGCACCTTCATAAGGTATCATACCACCTACTGTCAGTTCCAGCACAGCACCACTACTTTGATGAGTGAAGAAGGGGCATCTCTTTGCTGCAGGAAGAGGCAGTAGGAATGCATTCACTAATAGGTCAGCAATGCCTGATGAAATTTACCCAAGAGTGCTTAAAGAATATGCAGGAGTAATACCTGAACCATCCAGGATTATTGTTGCGGACAAATGAGGTCTCAGAGAGCTGATGGGGGCAAACATTACCTGTTTTGAAGGAAAGCGAAACCATGGAATTACAGATTAGTCAACCTAACTTCCATGAATCAAAAGATAGTGGAAGAAGTTTTTAAAGAATCACTTCATTCAAACCTGGAGGATAATAAGGTAACAAGAAATAGTCAACATGAATTTATCAGGCACAAGTCATGCCAAACCACCTAATTTTCATCTTTGACAGAACTTTAATAAGGCTTTTGACACAGCAGATCATTACATTTTCTTAATCAAACTCCAAAAATGTGATCTAGACAAAATTACTATTTAGTGGATGCACAACTGGTTGAAAGACCTGAATCAGCTAATTTTTGTAAATGGATCACTAACAAATGGGCAAAGGGGTGTATCATGTAAAAAGAAGAATAAGTTTATTATCAGAGAAAAGAGATTCAAAATAAGAATAATGGAAAAAATGGTTACAGATAAACTGAAATCATAATATACTTTTAAAAGCCTGAACTTAACTAACAAGGCATTGCTCTATTTTCTGCAAGAGAGTTTACTCCAACTTCTTTTCCTAGCCTATGTTACAGTTAGATTGTTAGATCGATTTACCTTAACTCAGTCCAATTGAATCAAAAATTTTTTTTAAAAAAAAAGATTAAATTGATTTAAGTTAAATCAATTTAACATGCCCCCACTAGAAACCCAAATCACACTAGCATGTCCATGGACAGGACTTGCTAGTTCTATTTAGGCAGGGGCAACAAGGGAGGTGTGCCAAGATGGCCCCCAAGAAGGGCCATGCTCCCACCCAATATATAGAAAGAGGAAGGCACCCTGGGAGGGAGAAGGGCAAAAAGTGTTAAATCAAAATAACAGTTAAATCAAAATAACACATCACTCTGCATTATTTCAAAATAATAATTTTGATTTAACCATCATTTCAATATAAAGCATGGTTTTATTACTTCTAAATGACCATTCCTTATTTCAAAATGAAGGAGCTCCTCATTTTGAAATAAGAAAAGCAAGTGTAGACATGCATTATTTTGAACTGAAATAATCATCACTGTTTCAATTTAAAGTGTAAATGAAGATATATCCCTTTTTCAACTAGTTTGGCTTGAGATCCTTTCTAATACGATCAACCTACTTCAAGCTTGTCCTTACAAATTGAAGGATTTCCTGGCAATTCATGCGCACCAAAGATATAGATGGAAGAGATCTTTATCTTAGTCCTCAATGGGATAATTTTTATTGGTTATGCATTTTCCTGAAACCCCACAATCTATTGATATTTGTGGCCCATATAAAACTGTACAAGATCAGACAGTTTAACTCAGAGACTTAGAGACTATAATTTTTAGGATATACAGTATACATAACTCGTCACATATTTCCCATACATACATGTCACAAGGGTTATGGATGACCTGTGTGAGACAGGTTTTATTACTGACCTTACACCACACCTTTTAGGTGAATTTGGGATCACTGAACCACTATGGAGTCTGTTGCCTTCTCACAATCAGACTCATAGAAAATTAGGGTTGGAAGGGACCTCTGGAGGTCATCTAGTCCAACCCCCCTGCTAAAAGCAGGGCCAATCACAATTAAATCATCCCACATCGGGTTTTGTCAAGATGCACCTTAAAATCCTCTCAGGATGGAGAGTCAGTCACCTCCCCATTCCACTATCCCCCCCCCCCCCACACTGAAAAAAGATTTGTCTAATATCTAATCTAGACCTCCCCCACTGCAACTTCAAACCAATTCTTCTTGTTCTTCCATCTCCCATCACTGAGCAATAAGCCTAGTTCCATCGTCTTTGGAAACCCCCTTCAGGTAGTTGCAGGCTGCTTTCTAATCTTTCCTCACTCTTATGTTTTGCAGATTAAATAAGCCCAATTCCCAAAACTGTTTCTTTTTATAAGTCATATGCTCCACCCTCTAATCCTTTTGGTTGCCTTCTGCCTGGACTGTCTCCAATTTGTCCACATCCTTCCTGTAGTAGGGGGCCCAAAACTGGACACAATATCCCAAATCTGGCCTCACTAGTACCAAATAGAGGGGAATAATCATTCCTCTTAGTCTATTGTCAATGCTCCTAGTACAGCAGCTCAGTATGCTGGTAGCCTACCTGGCAA
>ML683231.1:218599-251233 GCA_007922195.1 Podocnemis expansa | reverse complement strand
TGGCCAGAGCGCTGAGGGTTCCCTGGCCAGGGTGCTGAGGGGGTAGCCCTTTCTCCCAGGGTGCTTCGCACCCTGGGAGGAAGCTCACATGTTGTTTCGGAATACTTTGGTCTGAAACAACATGTCTGCACAGAGCTGTTTTGAAACCACTGGTTTCGAAACATCCTTGTTTCAAAAGGAAATGAAGTTTTAGCCATTTTGAAAGAACAGCAGCCATTTCGAAACAACCAGTTTGCTTGTTTTGAAATGGCCATGCGTCGTGTGACCATGGCATTTCTTATTTCAAAACAACCTCGTTGTTTCGAAATAAGAATGCTGTGTGAACACACCCCAAATGTGGAGCGGGGGTCCCAGCCCGGTCTTTGAAGTGGCTCCCCAGCACTGCCAGCACAGTATGGGGTGGGTGGGCCACAGCCAAAGGGGTGATTCTAACCCACTCTGGGGCCACTGGTGGGGTAAACAAACATGGCATGGGGCTCTGGGCCCAGCCTTCCCTCAGGTGGCTCTAGCGCAGCATGGGGGGGGGTATATTCGAGTGGGCAGGCATGACTCCATAACTTGGCGTGAGGGGGTAGGGAGGGTGGGGTAGACATAGCCAGGGATTTCCCTCACAGCCCCCTCCTTACAGACCATGCTGAATCTCCCCAAGCTTCCCCCCCATCATTGTTATACCTATTTAATGAGCACCCAAATGTTTTGGTTGAAATTATGTTATTATGTATTTATTAATGAAAGTTTACATATTTGTGTTTTACTACAAGCAATACATGCAGTTTTCTGTCTTTATCTCAGTTGTTTCTGTTTGCTCTTCTGCAAGGAAGTCCAGATGGAGCAAATGTCAGACCCTCTGAGGCTGGATTTGGGAGCTGGCTACACAGTATCGTGGAGGCCTGAGCTGGATGGGAGAAGACTCTACCGTACCAGAGTCCCAATCACCTGTGAGCAGAAGGGACCTAAGAGTGTTTCTGAGGTGATCCATCGCAGAAGCTCCCATGTAAAGTCTGCCTAAACACTACCACATCCCCTAGCAACTCTTCTACCTATCACACACCCATGTCCCATCACCAGAACGAGAAAAAAATTAAGTTATCACCCATGACATCCCACATTAATCCAAGAGGAGTTTCCCACTTCATCACACTCAGCTGTCAAGCCCTGGAGTGTGGCTTGCAGTTCTGGAGGACATGGGGCAGGGTTTCATTGGCATACCCACAGTTTGTGCAACATTTGTTCAGGTGCCCATGGCAGACAGCTCTGTTCAGAGGGAGGCAGCTGAGGCGAGCATGGTGGATAAACCGCCAGTTGGCAAACCAGGTGAAGTTACCCTCTGGGAGGAAGTGGTTGTTGGCATCCCATTTGGTGGTTACCTCAAAGACCTTCCCCTGGCTGGGTTTTTTTCTCAGGTCTGCCACATCCGGTGAGTGGAGGCAGCATTCAGGATCCTCTCCAGCATGTCCCAGGCCTTGGTGCAATGATAGCGCAGTTCTTGATCCCTATTGGTGGTATCAGGACTGACAGTTCCTGCCACTTCTCACACCATGTCCAATGGCAGCCAGTGCACTTCCCCAGACAACGCATGATGACAGAAGTGCAGGTCCAGAGGGATGCAGTGTCAGCCCTGTCCTGTCCAAATTCACCACTCAAGGATCCACTTTGATAGGTAGTGATGTCTGTGTTGAAGGTGGAGCTCTTGATCCACTTTTTGATCATTTTGCTAAAGGCATTTGCCTTACTGTTACTCCTGGTGGCATCTGGGCAGGTCAGCAAGTGGAAGGCATAGGTAATGACTGTGATGTCACAGAAGTTGCCAATGTTGAGGACATTTGCACCTCCCTACCTGTGGCTGATGTAGGTTGGGTCTTTGCTGGCCCTCAGGGGAAGGAACAGCTACATTTTTTGCCAGCTCCTGGAAGATGCTGTCAGCCATGTTGAGGGGCATTTTCACCACAGATGAGCCCTACAGAATGAATGTGATGTGGGGGATCAGGAAAGTGTTCAGGGCATTAATCTTTTTGCCCAAGTTCCAGAAGGGAGGCATCAATCTTGGCAGCATCCTGCAGAATCTCTTTGATGGTGTTGTTGGGTGTCTGTCAGATGTGGAAGCCTGTTGTTGCCCCCAAGTGCTTGTATGCCTGCCTGTCCTAAAGAGAGATGACGGACTCTCCCTGGATTTGGAACAGCATCAGTTGTACTGTGTCTTTCTTCCTGCCATCAATGCGGAGGGACACACGTCTTGGCTTTGAAGAGGTTCCATCCAGTCAACGACCCGGCTGGTGGTGAGCACCATTTCTTGGAGGCACTTGGAGCCATCTATGATCAGGACAAGATCATCAGCATAAGCCAGGATGCTCACTCTTCCAATGTGGAGGTCAAGCCCCATGAGCTTCTAGCAATTGGTCCATGGCGAGGTTGAAGACAGTTGGGTTAAGGGGACAGTCCCACTTGACTGAAGAGATAGTGATGGTGTTCCCATCATACAACTCTCAGAGCAGATGGAGGAAGCTGATCGGCATCGCAAACTTGTGGAGAGTGAAGATGTGCTGGTAGGGCACAGAGCTCAAAGCACTGGCCAAGTCTAGCCAAGCTATGGCGCACTGTTTCTGATATCTTCTGGCTGTCTGAATGGCAGTCTGGAGCAATGTTCCCTGTAAGCTGCGCCAGTGAGCGGTGGCGCAGCTGCCTCGGCTCACTGGCGCAGCAAGCACTGACTACAGCGCAGAGCTGGGGTCGGGGCTGGTGGGGAGCAGAAGCGGGGAGAGGTGAGGTCGTGGCTGGCGGGGAACAGAGGAGCCGGGGTCGGGGCTGGTGGGGAGCAGCGATCAGCAGAAGCCGGGAGCAGAGGAGCTGAGGCTGGTGGGGAGCAGAAGCTGGGACTGGAGAAGCTGGGGTTGGGGCTGGCGGGGGAGCAGATGAAGCGGGGCGCTGGGGGGGTTGGGGCTGGTGGGCAGCAGAAGCGGGGAGTGGAGCTGGGTTGGGGGCTCCCGGGCTGGGAGCAGATTAGAAGCCCAGGATAAGCTCATGGCACGCGGGGGGGGGGGAGAGGGGAGGGTTGATGTGTAAGGAAATGTCTTGTTTCCCTTTCAAGTCGTTGCTGCCCCATAGGTCAGTGGTTCCCAACGTTTTCTCTGCCATGGCACTCCTTGCTACCTTTAATTCATTTGAGGCACACTGCCATGTAGTTTCCGAATGAAGCCATATATTTTCATGAGCCAATAAGCCAATCCAGAGCGGTCTGAGTAGTTTTTCAAAAAAATTTGTGACACACCTGTGTGCTGTGACACAGTGGTTGGGAAACAGTGGGCTAGGTAGACACAACACACACATTCCACCCAAGATGCAGAATAAACACAGAGAACTGTATAGAACCTTATGTTACTTTATTAACACCCAGCATTTCTACAGCACTTTCCATCCCAGGATTTCTCAATGGCTCACTATATTAGTCAATTTTAAAAGGGATAGCTGTGTTAGTTTAGTCCAGTGAGGAAGTGGGATCTTCTCCCATGAAAGCTCATGCAAATAATAAATCTGTTAGTCTTAAAGTGCCACACAACTCCTTGTTGTTTTTTCACTATACTAGGTATTCACACATGCTTGGCTCTGTGGTATCCAAGAGGCACACCCCACCTGTGCTCACATTCAAGTGAATGGCCCTGACAATACATTATAGGCAAACTACGTGTCCTCCCATTTTGATATCTTTACCAAGTGCAGTAAACAATGGCTTTAGAAGGAGGTGTCCCCTCCATGTATTTTTAGTACAGCTCTGTTTTCAGTTGCAAGCTGGTAAAGGAAAGTTCAAAGTTTGCAGACAAGAACAACACAAAACTGGTAGATGGGGATTGTAGCAGAGAGAGAAGGCAGCCTGATCTAAGGTTTTCAGTAAAGTGGAAAAACTGTCATTGACCTTAATTAACATTAGCTCAAGTAATATATAGGCCTGAATCAGGGTGACTTCTTTTAGCTCTATGAGTGAGATCTAGTCAGAATTGGCACATTCATTAGGAATCTCTAAAAAATAATAGAATTGTATTGGCTATCTGTGATCATCAGCTCTTATCAGTGTAATTTCTTACAAATTTTCTTTATGTATTTTCACATCTTCTAAAGGTGAGCTGAAATTACAGACAACCAAAATGTTTGTTGTTCTGGAAAAGGTAATGGCTGGTACACTGAACACATTCTTAGATGTTTGTCACCTATACACTGACAGAAGATAAGTTCCCATTTCTGGCCCAGTTGGTTGATATATGTGGTAAGTTTCAAGCATCTAGTGCAGATGCTGAATGAGGGTTCAGTCTAATGAATAATATTAAGACAGAGCCTCATAACAGGTTGGATGTTTCTCATCTAGACATGCTAATGCGCATCAAGTCATATCTAAGTGCTGGATTGAAGGCTGACCTAGACTCTGTATATGCATTCTGGAAATGTGACAAAGACAGGCATCAAAAACTGAGGTATAGAGGAGGCTTGATAGGCAGCATCATTGCTTCATGTTTGTTTAATAAAAATGTTAAACTAAAATACTGTGGTTTTATTAATTTACTAAAGTTTGAAGAAAAAGACATCTATACAATGTTCCATCTCTAAGCTGGTAATGCAACTGAGCAAGTTACGGATGCACTTGGGGAGCTGATGGGCAGTGGCTCAGGGGCCCAGTCTGGGCCCAGGAACTTGCTCAGCTGCATCCATAAGTTGCTCAGCTGCATCACCGGCTTAGAGGGAACATTGGTCTGGAGGATGAAGTTGTGCTCAGAGCAGCCCTGGCAGGACATGAAGCCCTTCTGGATGGAGCTGATGGCTCTCCCATTCACAGACCAGTCCAGGATCCTGGCTGCTAGGCAGCTGGCATAGAATTGTAGATAGAGAAAGGGAAATGGATCTCCAGGTGCTGGGATCATCTTGCTCCCCTTTCTTGTACACCAGCACCATCCAGCAGCTGGGAGTCTGGCAGAACTGCTTATATTGGTTGAAGAGGTCAGCAAGCACCAGGCAGCCAGGATCCCATTTCTTCAGGATGCTGTAGAGGATGCCATCTTTCCCTGGTGTGGTCTTCTTCATCAGGGAGATCTTGGCCATCACTTTCTTCAGTATCACTGATCCAAGGCAAGGGTGGGAGACACGGAGGGAGTGGCAGTACACTCAGGGTGGGCCCAAGTGGTTAAAATAAATCTGACAGGCCTCAGAACCCACCTACTCTCTGGCCCCCCTTCCCATATTGTCCAGGGCCCCTTCATGCATATATAGGCCTAGCCCAGATAGACATTTGCAACCACTTGTCAATACCATGTGCATCAGCTATTGCTCCATAAAACTATGGTTATCACTCTATAAATATACTGGCCCCACATGCTGCCCCATTCACCTCCCTGAGCTCAATCTTTACCAGCAACGAGGGTGCTGCAGCCATCTCTAGTGCATGGAGAAGGGTGTGAGGCAGAGAGCGAGCTCTGACCCTAATTCCAACCAGAATGGATCTGCTGCTGGCCCTTGGAAGCCTGGAACTGCAAGGGGTTAACCAAAAAGCAGACAAAGTGGGATTTTCTCCCACAAAACTTGTGGCCTTGTATTGGCATTTAAATGCCTCTACCAGTGTGCACAAGTGGAGGACCCCAAAATACACACTTTCGAGAATTAAATGATGACCTTAGATAAAAGGCAGATACAATCAAGAAACCAGAATGATAATTCTTATCTTGTTTCTGCCTGGTGTAAAGCTGGAGTGGTTCCATTGGCATCAGTCCTCTGACACCAGGACCAAGCCCGGTAGGGCATCTCTAGGGTTGATGGGCGGGTCACACCAAACACTCACCTTAGATTTAAAAGCATCTCTAACTGGGAAACAGGATACACATGCGACTAGATATGCCTAGGATCTGTGGGTGTGATTGATTTCACTATTTCAGTCCCTCATAACTTTTGTCCTCTCACACCCCATGCCACTCTCCTCACAGCCATGTCTTAAACTTTCCACTTGGGATCCCTCTATTCCTCCATCACCACCACATATCACCAGACTCCCGAAACATCAGAAGCTCTTTCAGGTGAGACAGACCCCAGCTTGGTTCTTAGGGCTAAGAGAGATGGGGGAGAGAAGGACTAAAGAATAGACAAAAGGACAGATGATGGGGTTGGGTTTAAAAAGGACTCTTGGATAGTATTTGCTGCTCTGGGTGGGGAGCAGGTCTAGTAGCTAGAGCAAGGGGCTGAGGGTCAGAACTCCTGGGTTTTATTCCCTGCTCCACAGGGTATGCAGAAACTAATCTTATGTGGAGGGAATTCAAGTACCTTTGGTGATATGTGCCTCAGTTTCCCTACCATTTAATTGAGAGGGTAGTTGCATGGCACAGTGCAGACAAAAAGGCCTCCCACTCCGCTGCTGCCCATATGCTAGGCTCAGCCTGTTGAGATCTCTGTTTGCTGCATGGACCACTGCTGGCTCCATTACTGGCCTGGGAGGGAGCTGGGCCAGGCTGTTGACTCCAGACATGGGCAGCCCCATTGGGATCTGTATGATGGCTGCCCAGGCCTGCTTCTGCTGGCTTCATTGGCTCAGCATTGGTGGGGGGGAGCTACTTGGCCCCGCTGGGTCAGACTCATTGGTTTCTTCCTGGAGTCAGAGGGAGCAGGGAGGGTGTCTGCATGGTTTTATGGTGTTGTGTTCCATGCCCAGCACAGAGGGAGAGTGTATGTGACAGAGCTGTACCCTGGCTTGAAGGTGGAGGGCTTAGCTTTGAAGGTGATGGGTTTGGGGGCCTGGGACCAAAATCTTTTTCATATATGTAGCAACACCTCTGCTGGGGACCACAGCTGTGTATGTGAATAGTTAAAATGTTTCACAGCATGGTTTCATAAGAGTGCCACCTGGGTTTGCTGTGTGGGGGCAGCATCTGGAAGTTTAGTCATTCTAAGTAGCCCAGTGTTGGCCAGTCATATGGACCAGCCATCCCTGGGTGATGGATGGTGCCCAGGGCTAATCCACCTGTGGGACTCCTGTCCCCCTCACACTCTGATCCAGAGGCTGGGCTCTGCACCCCCACCCCAATTCTGGGTTTGCTGCTCCACCCCCAGAGATGGGCCAAAGCATTGTTGCTCTGCTCTGGGGATGGGTCCAGAAATGACATCAACGCACAGCACCCACCACTGCCAAAGGTAGCATAGGGCCCATGTGGGGCACATCAAACTGTGGGGGTCTGGGCTGGTTGCCCTGCTTGCACTCCTCCCACATGGAGGTGCCAAAATCGTAGTTTGTCTTGGGTGCCAAAAATCCTTGAAGTGACCCTGGTACACTTCTATTAGAGACTCAATAAAACTAACTCTGGTCAATAAGGGAAGAGGGTCTATCTCCCTTATAAGAAGAGGCACATCCAAATGAAGATGACAGTTTCCTCTTTAAATCTGTTCATCTCTACCCAGCCTACACCCAGAGAGAAAATACTCAGCAGCCAGGGTCTGCACAGTGACTAGTCATCGCTCCCCTCTTAACACCAGTGAAAATGAGACTTTGTCTATTTTGTTTTCATTCTGGCAACTTTGCAAGGTATTTTCTAACCTAAAACACTAGAGAGGCTGACAATGTTTTTGTGTGTCTGTTTGTTTGATATTTTTTATATCAGTGTTTGTATCTCATCTTTATTCCCAGGTGCCCAGTCCCAGGTCAAGTTGATGGAGTCCAGAGGGGATGTGAAAAAGCCTGGAGACTCTCTTCTCATTTCCTGTAAAGCCTCTGGCTTCACCTTCGGCAGCTATAGTATGAACTGGATCTGACAGCCCCCTGGGAAGGGACTAGAATAGATGACTTATATCAAGAGCAATTCAGCTGATATACAATATCTGGTTTCAATGAAAGTTAGACTCGTCATTTCCAGGGATAACTCCAACAGTCTGTTGTACCTGCAAATGACAGGCCTGAGAGCTGTGGACACTGCCTGCTCTTACTGTGCAACATACACAGTGACAACGAACCTACTGATGCCACTACAAAAATCCAAGAGTCCACTTGCTGTGTGGGGGCAGCAGTGACATAAACCATTCAGCTTTGGGCACAGAAATAAGAACAAGAAAGGAAAATAAAAAAAACAAATTCACCACCAGGTTTTCATCCTTTCACACCTTAAAAATGTCTCCCCACTCTATCTTGCTTCACAAAAACCCACTGGGGCTGCAGTGCAGAACTCAGTCACTTCTTCAGTAAGCTCTATGGAGGTGTGAGTCCTGTTACTACTTTAGTATGTCCTTGCAGATTTGATATGTTTGTTTGATGTAAAATATGGTCAATATGAATTTCCACAATATATGGCCCAAAAACGCAATAACCCATCAAACATGAGGAAACCTTGTCTGACATGTATGACGGTATCTTACAAGAAGTTCTTAAATCTTGTTCATTATGCCCAAATGAGACACTGGGAGATAAGATCAAAAGCTTTGCTAGATGCTTTCCTCCCCTTTCTGTGCCCTGCCCTTAAGAATGGAGCTGCATGGGAATTGCAGCTAGTAGTGTGGTTTGTGGAAGAAGAAGCCATAAACATGGACATAAGGAGAATTCTTAATTTCTGGACTCTTTGGCTTCTTATAGGAAAGGGTAATGAAACAAAAAAAAAAACAAAAAAAAAAACACAACACAATCCCCCAGAGTTATGCTGAGTGGTTGTGACATGGTGCATCCCAAGCATATCCTTGTGGTATTTATGCTTCTGCATACAGTGTATCTGCATATTGCCTGATACAGTGTATATTGCATAAACTGGTTTTGGACTGCTCATGGTAACATCACTGTTATGTTATGGTAACATGTTTTCCAGCAACATCATACATATTTACAGATATGAAAATCTGCCGCATCATGCTGTGACACTGTCTGGATTTAGGGGACAATTTATAATAACATTTAATACCCATAATTAATAATTGCAATGATTCATATGAGATATGCCATGTCAGGTACAATAGAAAGCTTATAATTTGCTAAGAATGATTGTATTGATTGTATGTAATTGTCACATTTGTATTGGAAGATACAAAAAAAAATAGTTATATCTGTATTTCAGTTTATGATGGGTCTCTGGGAGCCAGCTACTGTCTCTTTAATGACCCACTAAGAAAACTCGCAAATACCGTGGAACCAGGGCGAGACCTGATGAGTCAACAGAACTTGCCCATGTAACTCTAATCTCCATTTTGTTAAGGTAAAATTCTGCAAAGAGCATGAAGCACCAGAGGACATATAAAATCAGGTGCAGGCACCTCCGTTTTGTCTTTAGTCTATATAGCCTCCAGTCAACTGCTACATCGGTATCTAGTCATCTGCAACTGAAGCTGTGAAACAAAGAACTGAGACCCACCCAGGCACTGGGTGTATACATGGGGTGGTTTGAGTGAACATGAGGCCTGGGCAAAAGTCAAGGATGAGGTACCCCATGCTGTGGGGGCCCCTTCCTCCTCTCCTCAGACTCCTCCACTGGCTCCAGCCCCCTCCCCTCAGGCTCCATTACTGGCCTTCTTAACACTGGTCCCTCTGCTAGACCCCCACCTCTCCCTCTGGGATGTGCCTGCTGCTGGCACCGTTCTCAGGGATAATGCTGGCCCCCCCAGCCTCACTGCCAGTCAACTACTTGACTGTTGCCCCACCACCACCACCTCCTCTCCACAGCCTCCCCATGTCCTGCTCACCCACTTGGCAACTGCTTCAAAGGTCCACTCTCCAAGTTTCGCTGCTGGCATGGATACATCACTGCCTCCTCCCCTGCCACGTCCTGCCCTCAGGCCTTGTCTCTCCATCCCATACCCTTCCCCAACCTCATCACTATTGTCCTGGCCCCCCATCTCACCTTGCTCACTTGCAGTGTTGAGGTGGAATGAGCAGGCAATAAATGGTAATGTTTGACCCAATCTACCTCTGGGACCACCTGTTTTGTTGTCTAACACCTGACATCACAAACAGAATATGAGGAAATTTAAAACAGCTAGCCAGCATGGGACCTACCCTGGCATGGGGACCCTCCTCCAGCATGAGCTCTGGTGCACTTGCCGACCCTGCTCCATAACCAAGACTGCCTATGTGTACACCAAGGGAACTATGCAAGCCTGCAACCTCCAATTTTTACCAAGAACTTGATTTACATGGTCTTTATGTCATTGTATGAGCATTATTTGCTTTGATCCATTAATATTTCTCATTGTTTAGAGCTTCTCAAGCTTTTGAGGGTATTGACATGGCTGGGAGGTTTCCAGTCATGCACAATATAACAAGAATCCCCTGCCACCGGGGCTCCCCCAAGTGGCAACACTTTCAGTAACAGATTCAAATGGCTTCTGCCGCTGAAAGAAAACTGCAATGGCAGTTTCAGTGGCAGGAGCTATTCACTGCCACTGCAAGAGAGAACAACCCCCAGCCAGGGACCTTTTGGCCAAACTCTGTTGCCAAAAGTACTGTGGGGGAAGCACTTTTTCCTGTTGACCACACAGCTTTAAAGGGCCAGCATAAAAAAAGTCCTCCCCCCTGATTGCTTTCAGTTAAGCTTTAAAGGGCCAAATGTAGTGGATGGGGAAGAGGTAGTTTTTGTTTGTTTGTTTGTTTTTTTTAATTTCCCTGCTAGTTCATAAGCTTACAGCTTTAAAGGGAAGACGGGGGGGGAAAAAAAGCAGCTGCAGAGAGCTTTCAGCTTTTGACCAGCTTCTAAGTACTTGGCAGCCAAGGCAGGGGTGCTTTCCTGCTGGGATATACTCATCACTGTGTGCAACACACATTTGTGTCATGACACAGCAGTTGAGAACTGCTGTCATAGTTTGTTTCTTTCCTTGTATAATACACCTTTTATTTTATTTATGAAAAGATTGACTGTCAGCAAGATATTTTCGGTTAGATCCAAACTTATATTACTCTGGCCGTGTGGATGGCCGTTTGGGGTCAGAAGAAGTATTTTGGTAAGAGGATAGAGTTTTAAGTAATTTATCCCTTTATTAGACCCAATATCTGATTGGATGCCAGAGGCTTAAATGCAGTAAAGATGCTTAAGTTATTTTGTTATGGTTTCTTGATAATTAGTGTGGGGAATCACAGGTATCATTTGTAGCTGATGAAGTTTGTCTTCAGGTCACCCATCAGTACTGGGAGCGGAGAATCTGCTCTTCTGTTGCAGCCTACCCTGATCTTGGCATTTTCCACTGGCTATCCCAGGTCAACCAGGTCACAATACCCCCAACTGAAACACAGAGATGTGGTTCCATGATCCACAGAGGTGTGCATAACAGGAAAAATAGACCCTAAGCACCTGAGCTCAAGAGGGGAAGGTCATTCCCACTGCAGGACATGGATGCTGACCTGAGCACAGGGGGTGTTCAAGGAAACTTGTCAAAGACAAAGATGCACCCCTGGTTAGTCTCTCTCCCTGAAAATCATCTTCTATAGAATACTAAAGATTGGAAACCTACCCACAGTAGGAAGGGGTCAGGGCCAGCCCGATCATATAGGCCAACTTGTTGGTCACATAGGGTGCCAGGCTTTAAGAGATTACAAATTAGACAGAAATGACTTTTTTCTGTATTTCTTTGCAATTTGCTCCACAATGTGAAAGTGCTGGAAACAGAGCCAATGCTGCTCAAATTCCCCTCTCTAATTACTCAGTTTAATAAGGCATTTAAAAACAGTGCCTCCTGATCTGTAAATCAATTCTGGGGCTGATGCTGTTCAGGGACAGCAGCTTTCAGTCAGATGGTAATAAGAAAAGCAGGCTACATTCCTTGCCTTGTTAGCATACACAGCAAAAGAACCTCCAACATACCTGCACCCCCAGACCCTAGCAGTTATAGCAAAAGCTACCAAGGCATCAGGCCATGTGAGTAGGTTCCTTCCAACTCCCACTGGGCCAGTTAGAACCATGAGGGTGATGTGTGCAGTAAAGGGTTTGACCCCGGCTGGCCAGGCAGAAGTGTTGGGTGGGGGGAGCCTCTGTCCATGTGGGAGTCAGGAGACCAGGTGAGGCCAAAAGTCCTAACTGAGTGGAGAAAGCAGGAGATGATGCCCATTCCCAACCCAGCTTAATCACACATCAACCTGCCCCAGTAGGAACTAGGCACAGTGAGGGCACAAAGATCTGACACTGCCACCTGCTAGTTAAGGAAACCATGTGAGGAGAATGATGTCAGGTGACTGACTCCTGCTCTGGCTCTGACAGAAGCTGAAAGAGTGGGCATAAGTCCCCCGTTACTACTGGGAAGACCATCTGAGGAGGGGGATGCTGACTCCCCTGGGTCCTGGAGCAGACAAAGCAAGCATTTGGAGGCAAATAACTTCTGGTTCCATCCACCCCTGGCTGGGGAAATCATGGGGGAGCAGGTGTCCTCCTCCCCTGCTCTAGGCCATTAGATCCCAACTACTTGCCCAGCCCAGAGCCAGAACCTAGGAGTCCTGACCCACAACCTGGGTTTGTAGGGACTGCTTCTCTGCTGCCTTTGGTGTTGTATTGGCATTTACTCACCCCGACAAGGTTTGGAAATGGAGAACACCAAAACAGACACTTTCTGAAGATAGAGAATGGCCTTAGCTACAAGGTAGAAATTATTCAAGAACTAATCTTGCTTGCACCTGATATAAAACAGAAGTGAGTCCCCTCGCATCAAAGCCATGACAAGAGGATCAAACCCAGTGGGCACCTCTGAAATTGATGGGTGGTTCATACCATGAACTCATTTTGGATTTGAATTTGACTTTGACCTGGGAACATGAAACAAATGCCACTAGACATGACTGTCACATGTGGGTTTGGGGCTGGGGTGGGAGTGATTGATTTCACTCTGTTCTGGTCCTTCATCACTTTTATCCTCCTACATACCATCCCACCCTCCTCACAGCTGTGTCACACACTACCCAGTTGGGATGCCTCCAGTCCTCTGCTATCACCATAAAACACCAAAATCCTCAAATATTAGAATTTCTTTCAGGTGAGACTGACCACAACTTGGTTCTTAGGGTTAAAAGTGGAGAAAAAACAAAGAGGGAGCATAGAATAGGACAAGGATAGAGTATACTGCTGAATTTAATCAGGACTCCTGGGTTTTATTTGCTGCTCTGAGTGGAGAATGTGCTCTGGTTGTTAGAGGAGGGAGCTAAGTGTCAGGACTCCTGGGTTTTATTTCCTGTTCTACCATGAATTTAGG
Organism: Podocnemis expansa; assembly: GCA_007922195.1. Classification (NCBI taxonomy): domain Eukaryota; kingdom Metazoa; phylum Chordata; order Testudines; family Podocnemididae; genus Podocnemis; species Podocnemis expansa. The sequence goes on along the minus strand of ML683231.1, from coordinate 238,072 downwards.
GTGCAATCTTATGAGGAGGGAATTCAATTACTTTAGGTGATATGTGCCTCAGTTTTCCTGATCATTACATGGAGAAGGTAGCTACATGATGAAGCCTGGGAAGAAGGGCTTGCCAGCCCTCTGCTGGCTATTTGCTAGGTTCAGCCTGGGAAGAACTGTACTTACTGCCTGTGCCTGCTTCTGGCTGGGAGGGAGTAAGGCCACACTGCTGGCTCCAGACATAGGTAGCACCCCAGGGTCTTTATAAGGGTAGCCTAGGTCTGTTGCTGCTGGTTTCATTGTCTCAGTCCTGGCAGGGGTGGAGGAACTACTTGGCTCCCCTGAGTCACACTCATTGGCTTCTTTCTTGAATTGGGGAGGGGGTGTCTGCCTGACCCCATTGTGTTGTGCTTCTTTCCCAGTACAGAAGGAGCATGTGGCAGAGATGCACTGTGTGCTGTATATGGGCTTGGCGTGGTGGTGGGCAGGCCTGTGGAGGGTAGGTTTGGAGGCCTGTGCTGCAAATCTTCTTTCTGTAAATATCAATGTCTCTGTTGTGGACCATAGCTGTGCATGTAAATAGTGAAAATGTGTCACAGCATAGCTTTGTAAGAGTGCTGCTGGGTTAGTGGTATGGTGGCAGGGTTTGACAGTTCAGTCATTCTCAGTGGCCCAGTGTTAGTCAGTGATGTGAGAAATGCCAAACTCTTAGTTCACCTAGACCAGGCATGGCCAAACTGTGGCTTGCGAGCTGCATGCAGATCTTCAAAGAAAAATTGTGGCTCCCCAAAGAGCACAGCAGGGAAGGGCGACAAGTGAGCAGTGCTCCAGGACAGCAGAGAGGCAGGGGCGTTGTAAGAGCCAGCAGGGATGTGAGGGGCAATGTTCCCCGTAAGCTGCGCCGGTGAGCTCTGGCGCAGCTGCCGCTGCTCACCGGCACAGCAAGCACTGACCCCAGTGCAGATCAGGCAGCTGCAGGCTATACCTGGCCCCAGACACATTTCTCCTGGGCGCTAGGCAGCCTGGAGTGGGTCTGACTTTGAATAGGCAGATAAAGATCCCTGGCCCTGAGCGTGTTTTAGATGCAAGTGCAGAGCTGGGAGAGAGCAGCACACCTAGGCAAGAACATAAGCCAGGTAAGGGAAAAGGGGTTAAGGAGAAAGTGAGTAGGATAGGGAGGGAGGAAGAAGGGGTCAATCTGGGGCTGGGAAGCAAGCGGGGATCAGCGGCTGTCTGCAGGGGCTACAGGACTGTGAGGCAAGCGGGGATCAGCAGCGGTTGGCGGGAGCTCTGGGGCTGGGAAGCAAGCAGGGGATCAGGGGTGGTCAGCGGCTGCTCCTGGGCTGGGAGGCAGGCGGGGGATCAGCTGCGGTCGGTGTGGGACTCTGGCGCTGGGAAGACAAGTGGGCATCAGCGACTGTCTGCAGCGGCTCTGGGCGGACAAACGGGGGATCAGTGGTGGTTGGTGGGGGCTCTGGGGCTGGCAGGCAAGCGGGGATCAGCAGGGGTCGGGATTCCAGGGCTCAGAGAACAAGCGGAGGACCAGGGACAGTCAATCAAATCAAATCAAATCAAAGGGCTGGAAGGGACCTCACAAGATCATCAAGCCCAACCCCCTAGGAATTGAACCCAGGACCTTCCGCATGTTAAGCAGAGGTGCTAGCCGTCCTCGGGGGTCTCTGGAGCTGGGAGGTAAGCAGGGATCAGCAGCAGTCGGCCAGGGGCTCCAGGGCTGGGAGCTGAAGTAGGGAGGGGATCAGAGCTGGTGTCAGGGCTCCCAGGGTGGGAGCAGAAGCTGGGGATCTGCTCATGCTGTGGGAAGGGGGGGGGCTCTGAGGGTTGATGTCTAGGGAAACATATATTGTTTCCCTTTCAACTCATTGCTGCCGGATAGGTAGATATAACAAACAAATTCCACCCAAGATTCAGAATAAACAGAGGGCTGTATAGAACCTTATGTTGCTTTATTAACACACAGCATTTTTATAAGCACTTTTCATCCCAGAATCTCTAAGTGGCTACTATAATAGGTGTTCACACATGCTTGGCTCTGTGGTATCCAAGGCTGTGTTCACAACAGAGGATGTTTCGAAATAAGAAATACCCTGTTCACACAACGCACGATTGTTTCAAAACAATGGCACCCATTGTTTTGAAACAACTTAAACCCCATGTGGAGACGAAACAATGTTGTTTCAAAATGATTGTTTTGAAACAATGCCGTCCAAACATGTTGTTTTGAAACAACAGTGACTTGTTTCGAAATAACTGTTGCCTGAAACTGCTATTTTGCTTTGAGCTTTTTTCCTTAATTTGAATTAACAAACTGTTAATTCAATTTAAGTTATTTTGAAATAAGGCATTATTTCGATACAAGTTGTTTCGACACAATTTGTATCGAAATAATGCCTGTGTGTGAACACAGCCCAAGAGGCACACCCCACCTTGTGCTCACATTTAAGTGAATGGCTCTGACAGTACATTATAGGCAAACTACATGTCCTCCCATTTTGATATCTTTACCAAGTATTGCCCTAAACAATGGCTTTCGGAGGAGGAGTCCCCTCCAGAACAAGCATGTATTTTTAGCACAGCTCTGTTTTCTGTCGGAAGCTATCAAAGGAAAGATCAAAGCTTGCAGACAAGGACAACACAAAACTGGCAGATGGGGACTGCTGCAGAGAAAGAAGGCAGCCTGATCTAACTTTTTCAGTAAAGTGGAAAAACCATCATTGACTTTAATTAACATTAGCTCAAGTGATATGTAGGCCTAAATCAGGGTGACTTCATTTAGCTCTATGAGTGAGACCTAGTCAGAATTTGCACATTCATTAGAAATCTCTAAAAAATAATAGGACTTTATTGGCTATTTATGATCATCAGCTCTTACTGTAATTTCTCACACATTTTCTTTATGTATTTTCCCATCTTCTAAAGATAAGCTGAAATTACAGACAACCAAAAAAATACAATCCATCCCACAAAGCGGATTCACACATTGACAGCACAAAATGTCAAAGCATACAGCAAACAGTTTGGTGCAAGACAACTGCAGTGACGTCAAGAAACATAAGGCTGCATCTATAAAATTGTTCTCTGCTTGGAAAGGTATTAGAGCCATTTCTTTGTCTTATCACAAAAGAGAGTGAGTGAGTGAGTGAGTGTGTGTGTGTTTGTTTGTTTGTTTGTTTGTGTTTACAAGTTCAAATCCTGTGATTTCCCCTGGATGATAATAGATCATGAGTACATTGGATATTTGTGAAGTTCCATAGGGGTAGCCGTGTTAGTTTAGTGCAGCAAAACAAACAGAGTCCTGTGGCACTCTTAAAGACTAACAAAATTGATTTATTGAATGCGCTTTTGTGGGAGAAAATCCCACTTTGTCAGATGTTTTGAAGATGGGGGAACCTACAGGATGGGAGGAAAATAAATGCAGGGAAGTGTAAGTCATAGGATTAGGTGCCAATGTTCCCTCTAAGCTGATGATGCAGCTAAGCAAGTTATGGATGTGCTTGGGGAGCCAGCAGACAGCGGAGAAGGGGCCCAGTATGGGTCAGGGAACTTGCTCAGCTGCATCCACAATTTGTTCACCTGCATCATCACCTTAGAGGGAACATTGGTGAGGGGTGGTGAGAGCTGGCAGGGAAGGGCTGCGTGGTCAGGAAGTACAAGCAAGCGGCAGGGCCAGAGCCCTTCAAGGAAAGGTGGCACCCTTAGAGCAGAGCCCTGCAGGGAAGGGCAGCAGGATCCAACCGGCAGGGAAAGGCAGCTCAGTGGCCACTTTTGGGGTAGACGAAGCAGGCGGCTGCCTAGGGCCCCAAGCAATAAGGGGTCCCCTCCTCAATTTGGTAGACAGAAATGAAAATACAGAAAAATTTAGAAATTGTTCCCATCTAGCAGAGCTAGTAGGGCTGGAAGCCTAAGCAGTTTTCACTCTTGGCTCATCAAGGCAACCTATCCTTAGGATCTGTGCTTCATCTGAATTGCAGGTTTCACCCTTATCTGCTGATCATGTTCACACTGACATGCTAAAAAAGCAGGAGCAAGCTATAGGCAGCAAAATAGCAAAATTTGGCAGTGGCCTCAGCTTTTAATTCCTCAGTGTGGCCATTTATTCTGGCATTTCTTAATTTTGTGAAATTTTGCCTTTTCCTTTTCTTTTTTACCTGTTCTTTTGCCTTTTCCTTTAACTTTGTGACAATGTTTACTTTAGCTTTGGTTAGCTCAGGTTACCAGATAGGTCCATATAGGCTGCTACATATAAATACAGTGCTGCCCTTAGGCAACCATTACAGCTGTATGTGATGTCTGTGCTGTATGTCTTTCTTTTAATAAGTAATTTTTTAGCTTCTTCTGTACTTAATAATTTTGAGGGGCCCAGAGTCTTATAAACTTGAGTACTTCAGAGAATTTCATTGAAATCTGGTGTTTTTCATTTATGGCTACACACTAGAAACCTTCTTTTTATTTATTATACTTATTTGTATTAAATATCTAGTTCACATAAACCTAAGCCTATATGAAAAATTTGTAAGATTTGACTGCCAAAATTTTAAAATGTGGTATTTGTTATTTGAGCCGTCATTAATGGTACCACTTTTTATTTATTAATTAAGGCTCATACTTCTAAAAATTTCTTAAAATGTTCATTTTAACTTTGTAGTTTAGCATTAGCTCATTTATGTTAAGTGAAAGATGATCAACTTACAAGCTTCATGGTGGGAAGATCTTTAAATATATCATACCCAAGAATAATTTATGAGGTCCAAAGGGATAGTCATGTCAGTTCGGTTCAGCAAAACAAACAGGGAGTCCTGGGGAATGATGGGGCTAGTTAGGGATACACGGGGGCTGAGGCTGGGGAAGGGTAGCAGTTGGGGCCACTAGTGGGCCCTTTAGGGGCCCCCCCAAAGGGCCTTCACCTAGGGCCCCCAATTGCCTAAGGCCGCCTCTGGGGTAGCGTGGTTGGAGCCCTGCAGAGATAAGCAGCATGGCAGTAACATTGCTGCCACGGGAAAAGACCCGGGGAACAGGCACAAGCCCGGGCCCTGCCCTTTGGCTGCAGGTCCCATGGCCCCGATTGGGCCTCGGCCTCCTGCTGCCACCAGCCTGGCCCTGGAGCCCCAGCCAGGGCTGGGGCTGGGGCTGGGAGAGGCAGGCACTGCTGCAGGCAGCCTGGCCGGGGACCAGGCTGGGAGAGGCAGGTGCTGCCAGTGGCCGGACCCCGGATCTCCAGCTGAGGACCGGGACGGGAAAGGAAGGGGATGCCCTGGACATTTGGGGTACTGGCACTGGGACTCAGGGCATGTGTCCCATGTGCCAGCGATACCCCTACAGCACAGTCCAACTGGCAGGGAAAGGCAGCATGGTCAGAGCTGTCAAGGCTGTTTCCCCACTCTGGCACTCTGAGTGCAGAAGGTGAGGGCCCGCAACAGGCCTTAAAACCCACTGGCCTTAAAGCCTGATCTTAAAACTCTCCACAGCCTCCAATTCCTGGCCTTGGAGTGGTATCGCTGCCACCACCCAAATGCAAAAACCTCTTGAAACCCAGGAAGGTGCACTTGGGAATTCCTTCCTGTGAGGTATCCTCAGTCACTTGTTTCCCTCTCTCAGGAGAGTGACTGAACCCCATCTGTGATATCAGCTGGAACTGGAACAGAATTCCCCTTAGTAGCTGGCTTTGCAGTCAGAGGCAAATGCGCACAAACCTCTTGCCTTTCAGGACACAGAGCCAGAGCTTACTTAAAAGGTAAAATCTTTAATTAAAAAGAATAGATAAGAAATACAAAGAGTTGCTTCTTTGAGATTTGACTTAAGTAGTTACAGTGTAGGGGGAGGGGATACATGTGTTCAGCATAGAGAAATCCAAAAACATACCAAAAACAAAGAAATACCCTGACAGTGTCTAAATAAACTTTCCCTGTTCTACTCACCCCTGGTCAGTAACAAACTTGAGCTTATCTTGGGTAAGGATGTCGCTAGATCCTTCCTCAGGCCTCTCTGGCCTCCTCCTGATCCTCCCAGGAGCTATGCTGCATCCAACCAGGAACAAGCAAGGCTGCTGCTCCCATTCAAAAACCTGTGCTTTGTTCCTATTGGCTGTCCTGGGACTCACTGACCAGAGCGTTAACCCCTTCCTCCCCAAGGGTTACTACAAGAGCCCTGCAGGGAAGGGCAGCATTGTCCAGCAGGCAGAGAAGGGGTGGCATGGTCAGGGGCAGGGTTGGCGCGGCGCCGGCCCGGAAAGGCAGCATTGTTGGGGAGAGCAGAGAAGGAGCAGTGTGGTAAGAGACAGCAGGGAAGCAGCAATGGGGGTGGGGGAGGAAAGCATGGCATGGTCAGAGAAGCCACTGCATATTTAGATTTTCTCATAGGCCCTTATACAGCTTATTCATTGTTAAAATAAAATCATATTTTACAAGTCCTAAATATTATGTGAAATACTAAGAAATGAAAATACAAAGGAGAAAAGTTTACAACTGAATGTAGATTACTTTCAATTTTTGGCACAACTTACTGCTATGAAGCATTGTATTCCACAATGAAATTCAAAACATCATGCAATACTTAGAGATCAGCATCTGAGAGAGCTTTTGCCTCCTGCATTGACAAGTTACTGCCCAGCTTTTAAAAAAACTAGCCACAAGCTGGCAGTGCTCTTCATCTAGTGACAACTAAGTTTTTACTGTATAGGCCTAGCTTTCCTGGTAATGTTAAGTAATTATTAGAATCTGACAATAGTAGGATCAATATTTGTCTTGCTTTTATGATAAAATTAAAGTGTGCAATGAATTTTAAACTTAGTAATTTTTGAGTAGGCAAAAATATGTGGTTATATGCCTCAGTGTGGCTCTCAAAGTTTTAATAATCGATTTGTGTGGCTCTTGAGTTCTGTTAGTTTGGCCACCCCTGCCGTAGACTATTGGGTAGTTACAGGATGTTTCTTTTGCTCTTGCTCAGCATCAATTATCTTTGCATAAGAGAGAGAAGGAAAAGGGGAAAGTTCAGACACAAACTCACTACTTTGGTCAGCTTCTAATGTCTATGGGTAATTTTAGGCCAGTATGGCCTACAATCATACCTCTCACCACCTGAGACTGAACTGAGCAGGGTCACCTCAGCCGGTGACCTGCAGAAGTTCTGGGCCCCCTCTTTGTGATAAAGCATCCACAACCTGTTCACATTCTCCTTGACTTGGATCACTTCCATATCACAATCCTGGAGGACTAACCCCCACCTCATGATCTTGGCATTAGCGCCCTTCATCTGGAGTAACCAGATTAGAGGAGAATGGTATGTGTGCATTGTGAAGCATCGTCCGAATAGGTAGGGCTGTAGTTTCCTGAGGGCCTAGACCATGGCCAGGCACTCCTTCTCGATGACAGCGTATAGTTCTGCTTGTGAGGTAACAACTTGCTACTCAGATACGCAATTGGAGGCTTTTCTTCTTCATTGTCAGTCTGCACAAGGACCGGTCCCAGGCTTGGTGTCTAAGGCATTGGTGAACACTCCAAAAGGTTTGTCAAAGTCTGGGTTCACCAGAATTGGGTCCTGGGTCAAGCCCCTTTTTAGGGTGCAAAAGTCCTGCTGGCATGACTCAGTCCAGACCACCTTGTCTAGTCTCCCCTTCTTGCACGGCTCAGTAATGGGTGCGGCTATAGTGCTGAAGTGTGGCACCAAACTCCGGTAGTATCCTGCCATCCCAAAAAAGGTCTGACCCTGTTTCTTGATCTGGGGAATAGACCAGTCTCTAATTGCTTCCACCTTAGCTGGCTCAGTCTTCAGGTGTCAGCTTCCTACCTTGTGGCCTCGGTAAGTGACCTCAGCCATCCCCACATTACATTTCTCTGCTTTCACTGTCAGCCCCGCATCTTTTAGTTGATGCAGAACCCCTTCTACCTGGGATACATGATCAACCTCTGAGAACTGGCCCTGAGACAAAACTTTACCCTAGTAGTGGCCCACTTACCTGGAATAAGCAATGACAAAGCAGACTCACTGAGCAGGGAATTCCTCTCATACCATGAGTGGTCCCTGCACACAGAGACCTTGACTCACCTCTTCAGCCTATGGGGCACACCCCAGATTGACCTATTCATGACACTCCAGATCCAGAAGTGTCTCCAATTTTGTTCACTCAGGGGATGGGAGAGGGGCTCACTACTGGATGCCTTCATAATCCTTTGGGGGGGGGGTAATGTATGCATTTCCCTCAATTCCTCTGATGCAGACACCCCTGGTACTCAACACTCCAGGACTTGTTGATAGCCACCCCTCTTCACCTCCAGTACAGGGTGGACCTGTTGACAAGGGATTCAAGCCACCTAAGTCACCCGAACTCATGTGTGCTACACCTAACAGCCTGGAGGCTGCGTGGCTAAATGAGACCGAGAGACATTACTCAGAAACAGTCAGGAGGATACTAATGAGTAGCAGAAGACCCTCCAGCAGGGCCACATACACTAATAAGTGGAAGTGGTTCTCCCTCAGATCCCAGGATAGAGGTATAGCCCAGAGTCAACCGCAATCCAACTTGACTATCTCCTAGGCCTTGAAGATAAGGGCCTTTCGATCCCCTATTTCAAGGTACACATAGCAGCAATCTTGGCCCTATGTGAGGAGGTGAAAGAGGTTCTCACTTTTCTCCCATCCCACTTCCACTAGATTGCTAAAGGAAATTGATAGGATCTACCCACAACCCAGAGATCCTACTCCATAGTGGGACTTAAACATGGTGTTTCACTGCCTAACAGAACCACCATATGACCCCTTAAATTCTTGCACTCCTTTGGTCCTATCCTGGAAGGTAGCCTTCCTGGCAGCCATAACCTCAGCTAGACGGGTATCTGAGCTAAAGGCCATTTTCTGAGAACCTCCATACACAAGGTTCTTTGCGGACAAGGTGTTACTATGCCTGCATCCAGTCTTCCTTGATAAGTTGTCTTCTCCATTCCACCCAAATCAGGACATCTGTCTCCCAGTGTTCTTCCCAGACCCACAGGCTATGGAGACCCAGAGGAAATGGCACACTCTAGATGTCAGGAGAGCAGTCCTGGTCTATACTGAGTGTACATGCCCATTCCACAAGACATCCCAATTGTGTGTCACAGTCATAGAACATAAAAGAGGCCAGCCAGTGACAACCCAGTGTATTTTGACATGGATAGTGAACTGTATTAGAGACTGCTACACAAGGTCAAATATACCCCTCCCTGGGAAGGTCAGGGTGCACTCAGCAAGAGTTCAGGCATCTTCAACAGCCTTAGTTGTGCAGGTCCCAATCCAGGAGATCTGCAGTGCAGAAACATGGTCATTAGTACATGTCTTCTTGACACACTATGCAATCATCCACCAGTCATGAAATGATGCCACATTGGGCAGGGCCACTTCCAAGTGGGTAAGCTATAACTGCACACCATCCTGGGTATGGCTAGCAGTCACCTGTAACTTAATGATGTGAGCAGCACTTAAAGAAGAACAGTGGGTTACCCATAGTAACTGTCCTTCTCCAAGATGGGCTGCTCACATATGTTCAGATCCCTTCCTCCATCCCCATTACTTGGAGCTGGCAAAAAGAAGGGACTGAGGAGCGTCAGGGACAGAGTCATATATATAGCCATGTCTGTAACAGCAAGGGGGCATTGGCCATTGACAGGCTAGGGTAAAAAGCTTTGCAGCCAACCATGTGCTGTGGCACTTAGTCACCTGTAACTGAATGTATGTGAGCAGCCCATCTCAAAGAAGGATGCTTACTGCAGGTAACCTGCCATTCTTGATGAGGGTCATGCAGGCAGCAATTCACAAGCTGTCAATAAAGCTTAAGCATAGAACACATTCTTGTAAATCTAGAATCTGTGTTACCAGCATTAGCACAAGGGTGAGCCAGACTATTCCAGCCCTGTATTTGCAAGTCTCAGTTTAAGCATGGGATGTTGATGCCGAGTTTGTGTGTGTGCATGTGAGTTCATACAGTTTTGAGTCTGGCACACAGATTGTCATTTTCATCTCCACCAACAGAGTTGCCTTTCTGGAAGCCTACACACAAACGCGTTAAAGAGAACAAGAGTTTTTGCAGTGACTCAGACAGATTTTGGATCCAACCCATAGAATCATTCTGGTCAGTCTCGGTTTCAGGACTTAAAAGTCAGGTGTTAATTTCTCCCAGAGACAAGGTATATGCAGAGTTTCTTCGCAGATTGAGAGTCTGAGGGTCCTCTGAGCACTAGTGAAAAATTCAGATAATCAGTGGAAGGGCTTACTGTCTTATAAGGAGGGGGATATGCAAATATGAGTGATCATTTCCTGTTTAAATCTGTTGCTCTCTACCCCCTCCAAGGCTGCTGCCAGAGAGACTCTACACACCTCTTGGTCTCTGTGCCGTTACCAGCTATCCCCGGGAGCTTTCCCTTCCAACACTGGAGAAAATGAGAATCTTTATCAGCTGGGTTTTGCTTTTTGCTGCTCTGGAAGGTATTTTGACACCTAAGTAGTTTGCATAGACAGGTAGATAGCACTTTATCCCTCTTTTATCTGATTTGTGCCGTGCCTTCCTTTCCAGGGGCTCAGTCCCAGGTACTGCTGGTGGAGTCCGGAGGGGACCTGAAAAAGCCCGGAAACTCTCTTCGCCTCTCCTGTAAAGCCTCTGGGTTCACCTTCACTGAATACATCATGCACTGGGTTCGTCAGGCTCCGGGGAAAGGACTGGAGTGGGGGGCTGGGGTTAGCTTTTTTTTTTGCATGAGCTTTTGTGGGAGAAGATCCCTCTTTAATCAATCAATCATAGGGCTGGAAGGGACCTCATGAGATCATCGAGTCCAACCCCCCGGGAATTGAACCCAGGACCTTCTGCATGTTAAGCAGAGGTGCTAGCCACTACACTCTTCCTCAGATGCTCCCCCAGTAGATCGAATAAATGGTATTCTAAGGCCGTTGAAGGGCGCTGCACCATCTCCAGAGACAATTCCATTAACACGGTGTATCTGGAAATGAGCGGCTTGAAAACTGAGGACACCGCCCGCTATTACTGTACGAGAGACACAGTGAGGGAAGGCTGATCGGAGCTCAAACAAAAACCTCCCCCTGCAGAAAGAAGGGAAGAGATTTCCTGGGGGTGGAGTACAGGTACCGGCACCTCAGCAAGGAGAAGGAAAAGAGCATATCTCCCTTCACTGACACCGCTCACACCTGTAAAGGGGAGAGAAAGGCTCTGCTGATTCCAGGAGGCAGAGCCAGCGCCAGCGGGTACATCAGCAAAGCAGGATAAAAAGAACAGGTGCATCCGCCTCGCTCTGTTGTGCATGTCCCCAGTGACTCCGCGAGCGGACTGTCTCCGGTTAGGCTTCCTCTTTCTCCCAAGGAAGTGAGAGAGAGAGGGAGAGAGAGAGCTCTGGGTGAATGCCCGTGGCCGTGTGACCCCTAAGTCAGCCTTAACGGGAAGGGAGGGGGGAATGACGTCTCGGTGACCCGACCCCCATCCATTGATAACTCTCCGAATATAATGCATCTCTTTGTAGAAGGGCCGATGCACCTGTGCAGTGACACCGAAACACGGGGTGCTTATCACCTTTGCGGATCTAATCCCCAGATACGTAGTGACACAAAACCGAAAGAAAACATGAATGTGAATGTCACTGTCAAGCTCAGAGATCCCAGCGGGAGTGTCCAAGTGAAGGTGAATCCAGACTTACACATGCCTCGAGTGGGACTGTAAATGGAAGTATAAAGGGGATATTAACAGAAATATGAATACAAACTGGAGTACAAACAGGGCTATACAGGGAGAAACGAATGGCTACCTGAACATGGATGGGAATATCATTACCAATTGAAAACTGAACTGGAATGAGAATAACAGCCTCAATGGAAATAGGGGTCCAAATAGAAATAGCAATAAATAAATAAAAGGCTTGAATGCCAATAACTTCCCAGCTGCCTGTCAGTTAGTGTAACTCAATTCATCCCTTCTGCTCTGAAGTGTAATTTTTCAGCTTCATTCAAAGAGCAGTGACCACTCTGGACATTGTTGATGAAGTAGGGATACCTTGGAGATTTTCTCTGGGTGCTGTGTATGTGCCTCAGTTTCCCCATGTGTTGCTCATGTATGGTGGTAATGGACCTGGGTACGTGATCTGTGCAAAGACTACTAAAGGGTGGAGGGCCTTCCCCAGTCACCTGTAGGCAGACCAGGCCAGGATCCTTGTTTCTGCACTCACCAGTTTTACAGGTCCAGGCAAGTGAAGCTATTCAGAGACGCACTTAGCCCAGGAGAGAGACAAAGGACTGGTGGGGCTAGATGTGGTGTTATGAGAGTGGCTTAGGGGAAAGAAATCAGTCTCCCAGGTAGGGCATGGTGGTGAGGAAGCCACAAGAAGCAGCGTCCCCAGTTGGCCACAGCTGTAACCTCTGATGGAGTCCACCCAGGAGGGATGAAATAGGAAGCATGCCTGCAGAAGAGGCCTCCACAAGTGATTGTTGCATTTAACTGTTAATCAGTCTGTTAACAAAGCTTTCCTAGGCTGTGATCCTGAGAACAAATGGTGGGTTACTTACCAGTAATCGTCCTTCTTCGAGATGGGCTGCTCACCTACATTCAATTACAGGTGTCTACGTGCAGCAGCACATGGTAGCTCAGAAAGTCTTCAGCCTTAGCCTGTCAGGTCAGGGCATGCAGCCAATGCCCTCTCCACACCACGACCGCAGCTGTATAGGTGACTGTGACCTTGACCCTCCTAGTCCCATATACCTTCACCAACTCCGTTAGTGGGGATGGTGGGAGAGGCCTGAATGTATGTGAGCAGCCCATCTTGAAGAACAATGATTACTGGTAAGTAAACCACCATTCTCCTTCGTGCACTGCTCACATCATTCAGTTACAGGTAACTGCTAGCTGTACCCATGGATGGTGGGAAGAGTACAGTCTACCCACACCGAGTACAGCTCTGCCCAGAGCAGCAGCATCTCTAGCCTGCTGGGCGATAGCATAGTGCATTGTGAATTTATGAATTGATGACCACGTAGTGGCCCTGCAGATCTCTTGGATCGGGACCTTGGCGAGGAAGGCGATAGAGGACGCCTGGGCCCTGGTGGAGTGGGCTCTAACAGTTCCAGGAAGGGGCATTTTTGACCTTCTGTAGCAGTCCTTGATACAGTTCACAATCCATTTGGAGATACACTGAGAGGATACTGGTAAACCTCTCTTACATTCGGCAACTGCCACAAACAGTTGGGGGGAGGGTCTTGTGAAACAGCTGTGTGTGCTAGATGTAAGTTAGGAGCATTATCCTCATGTCCAGAGTATGCCACTTCCTCTGGTTCTGCATAACTTGGGGATCTGAGCAAAAAACTGGCAAGCAAATTTCTTGGTTAAGGTGGAAAGGGGTGGCCACCTTAAGGAGGAACGATGGGTGGTGACGCAAAACCACCTTATCCAGGTAGAACCTTGTGTATGGGGGTTCCAAAGAGAGGGCTTTTAACTCTGAAACCCTTCTAGCAAAGGTGATTGCTGCTAAGAAAGCCACCTTCCAGGACAAAACCAGGAGGGTGGCTGAGTCCAAGGGTTCATAGGGCGGCTCTGTAATTGTGTGGAGAACAATATTCAGGTCTCAAGGTGGGGTGGGCATACGAGGTTGAGGACAGAGTGTCTCTACCCCTTTTAGGAATTTGACTGAGGTGGGATGAGAGAAAACTAATTGCCCATCCACACTCTTTTGGAGAGCAGAGATTGCCGCTAAATGGACTCTCAGTGAGGAAGGAGAAAGGCCTCCTTCCCTTAGGTTTAGCAGATAGTCGAGGATCAGATGAATTGGGGCTAATATAGGGCCTACATCCTTGTCCCGGGCCCAAATGGAGAAATGCTGCCATTTGGCTGTGTACATGGACCTGGTGGATGGTCTGCTACCAACCAGGACCTTCTTAACCCTGTCTGGGCAAAGCCTCTACTGCCTACTGAGCCAGAAAGCCTCCAGGTTGTCAGGTGTAGGCGGCCCTGGTCTGGGTGCCAAAGGAACCCTGAGTCCTGCATCAGGAGGTCCGCCCATGGTGGGAGGCAGAGTGGGATCTCTATGGACATGTCCTGCAGGAGTGGGAACCAGTGCTGTCTGGGCCAGGCTGGAGCTATTTGTATTAGGTTCGCTTCATCCCTGTTGATTTTCGGGAGCACCCTCTGTATCAGGGGAACCGGTGGGAAGGCGTACATCAACGGCTCTGACCAGCTGATGAGGAAGGTGTCAGTGAGGGACACCTCCTTCTGGCCCCTGAGGGAGCAGAATGGGGGGGCATTTCTGATTCTGTTGTGTCACAAACAAGTCTATCTGGGGGAGACCCTCATTTGTCTACCAGGATGGAGAACACCATGTCATGAAGGGACCACTCATGGTTCACTAGCGGTTTTCTGCTTAGACAGTCCGCCAGCCCGTTGTCTACCCCACGTAGATGGGAGGCCACTGGGATGAAGTCGTGTAGTATGACCAATTCCCAGAGTTTGCACACCTACTCACAAAGTGGTGTAGAACGGATCCTTTCCTTGCCGATTTGTGTAGAACACGGCTGTGGTATTGTCCATGAGGATCTGGACCAACCTACTCTGTATCTTGTTTACAAAGGTCAAGCAGGCTAGCCTGATGGCCCTTAGTTCCTTCACATTTATGTGGAGAGGGCCATTGGCATGGGACTAGAGTCTCTGAGTGGAGAGACCCCCAGAGATGTGGGCCCTCCACCCTGTGTTCAAGGCATCTGTTATTAAGGTCATTGAGGGCCTGAGGTCTTTGAAGGGATGTCCCCCATGGCAAAACGGGGATATCTCCAAACTTGAAGTGTCCCCAAAGTGTCCTGGGGAACAGACAGTACCTTGTTCAGGGAGTCTTTCCATACCTGGAACACCATGGAAAGCCAGATTTGGAAAGACTTCAATCTCAGGAGTCTTGTCTGGATCACTGAGGTGGAGGCGGCCATGGGACCAAGGAGCTGCTGGCACTGTCGGGCCATGGTCACGGAGGATGTTTGCAGCTCTGAAATGATGGTAAAAATGGACCAAAATCTGGAGTGGTGTAAGAATGCTAACCCCTTGCAGGCATCTAGGTGTGCCCCTATGAACTCTATGCTTTGGGAAATGTGGAGCTTTGACTTCTCTTGGTTTATGTGGAGGCCCAGATAGCTGCAGAGCCTCACTACTGCTTTGCCGTGGAGCTCTACTTGGGAGGTTGATTTCCTGACTATTAACCAGTCATTTAGATAGGGGTAAATTCTTTAGCCCCATCTGTGCAAGTATGCCGTGACCAGTGCCATGCACTTCATGAACGCCCTTGGGGCCAGGGGTGATGAGGCACGGGCGAGGGAGAAAGCTTATGGCGCCATTTCCCTAAATGTTCTCCTACCCTTATTACCATCCTGAGAGGAGAAGAGCATACAGAGGCTGGAGGCAAAGTTGATGCTGATCCATGGGAGGGATCCCCCAAGGCATGGGAGCACGGCACTGACACGTCTCAGGAGGAGCATGGGGAGGAGGCCAGAGAGCAGTCCTCCACTGAATGAAGTACCAAACCTGGGCTGGATGGCACCGACTTGGAAGATGAATCCCCAGTGCCAGATTTCAGTGCTGGCAACGGGCTAGGCGGTGCCAGGTCAGTGGGCAGAGCCATTCACTGCACTGACTGGACTTCCAGTGCTGTGGATGGCATCAAGCTGGTTTTCTTCTGTGGTGCCAGTATGTGGACCGTAGGATGCACCTGCACCAAGGTGGAAGCCTGCGGCATCAGCGGTACCGCTGGTGGTACCACCTTGGAGTCAGCACTGGGTTCATTTGGCAACTGTGGTGTTTGGCGCCCCGACGGTACCGATGGGGCATTGACCAAGACTTTAGGCTCAGCACCAGAGATCAGTCCTGGGGTTTCAGAGCCCGAGCCGAAGGGTGAGCCAGCAGAGCACACAGGGCTCGGGCGGCATCAGAGGCTTGTGCACTGCTCCTGGCAAGGGATCGGAGACACAGCTCTCTATCCTTGTGAGTCCTCCCTCCTTTTGAAGGACTGACAGAGGGAGCAGCTCTCAGTGAGATGGGACTCACCAAGGCATGCAAGATGTCCCTCGTGCGGATTGTCAAGCAGGAAAGCTTTGCTGCATCCTAGCCATGGCTTGAAACCAGGCATCTTTAATTTCATGGTATAAGACAGGCACTTGCTTACACAAGTTTCTTGGCTGATCTGAAACCATCGCTGAGGGCGGAAACAGGAACTGGGAGGGTCAGGGTCATCGTCGCCTATATAGCTGCAGTCATGGTGTGGAGGGAGCACTGGCTGCTTGCTCTGACCTGACAGGTTAAGGCTGAAGACTGTCCGAGTTACGGTGCACTGCAGCACGTAGACACCTGTAACCAGGGGCATTGCTGGCACTGGGCACAGGGAGCCCATGCCCCAAGTCTCCCCAGCTGTGCCCCCAGTCTTTTCCCTGGACCCCCAGTGCCAGCACAGGGAGAGCTGGCCATGCTGGAGCTACTGCCTCTGTTTGAGCCTCCCTCCTCTCCTCTCCTCTCCTCTCCCTTGGCTGAGCCACAGACGCTGCTGCAGCAATTGGGCGGAGGAGGGGCAGCTGCAGCTCAGAGGCTCAGTGAGCTCCCTCTCTCCCTGAACTGCTGGGGACTGGCCCCATCTCCCTGTGCCAGCACTGGGGGTCCAGGGAAAAGATTTAGGTCACAGCCAGGGAGATTCGGGGCAGAGCCCCCCTGTGCCCAGTGCCAATCACACCCCTGCTTCAAGCACTGCTTGGATACATTTAGTATTATGTGACTGCTAGCCATACTGTGGAAGGTGGGCAGAGTTAGAACCCTACCCACAAACAGCACAGCACCCAAAATTGTGTGAAGAAGTGGTGGGCCTCCAAGTGAACGCCTACGGACACTCCACCAAGTGCAATATCTTCAGGAGACAGCATGCAGGAAAGTGACGAGGAGTCATTTGCCACTCTGTGTGATGGAGACCCCAGATAAGCCTCCTGGATCCCCTCTGTCCACAGCCAGTCAGGTCTCTGCCACAGTGGAATCTCCTCCCATCCAGCACCCGGGTCTCCACACTCCGTGCAGCCAGCCCCCAACTCCAGGCTCAGAGGGTCAGATCCTTGCTCTATCCGGTCACCCTTGGAGGAGATTTCCTCCCCCCAGGAGGGTCCCAATCATCCCAATCAGCAGCAACTCTCAGCCAGTGTGGCAATCAGAGGGTTTATTAGCAAACCAGTTCATACAGCAGCAAGGACAGTTGGTATCAGCATCCTCAGAACAACCACAAGTGAAACCCCCAGGGGATTAGGGCTACACCCCAGGGCAGGGTCCTGTCTCTTGGACCTCCCCCTGGTCCTTTGTACCCCTCCTAGCTCTGCCCACCTCTCCGCCCCCTGGTCCAACCAGTTGAATCCAGTGTGACCAGCGGGGGGTCCCAGGTACAGGCTCCCTAAGCACTATCCCCCTGTCCCCTAGTGGCTCTACCTCATATCACCCACCTGTGTCCCATCACCTAACTAGCAAAGATAGAGGATCAACACCCGTGTCTTCCCTGACTAATCTAGCAGAGGGTTCCCACTTCTCCACACTCTGTCAGAAGACTATAACTCCAACAGAGGCAGTCCCCAGTTCATTGTCGGAGAATTTGCTATATCATAATAGCAAAGAACATCCTCATCACTAGCAAGACCATCTAGTGTAGGGGGGTTGTCACTCCCTAGAAGAATTGACTCCTGAGAAAGCCAGTCATGATCCAGGGCAACAGACTCCCACAGCTGTAGGCGAATGGCAAAGGTGGCATAATTCCCACCCTTGCAAACTGAACCCCAAAAGGGTGGGGGGGATCAATTGGGTTAAGTTACTAGCCAAGACTGGGGCGGGGAACACATCGCCCCCTTGACCAAAAGGGGGATAGGCAAGAGGCCTTTCTCCAATGGCATACCGGCAGGAGATGCTATATGTAGGATTGATTAGGGGCACCCTAAACGGAAGCATCCTGGCTCCATATGGAAGCTAATGCAGGAATAACGATAACAAGGAAGGAGTGAGTGGGGACTCCTTCCCCAAAAGTGTCAGAGACCCTCCTTCAGGGAGGTCGTCATGAAGAGAGAAGTGGACATCTCAGAAGGGCCCTTCTTTAGAGGTAACCCTTGAGCATGTTATAGCAGTAAAAAAGGGGAACCTGTAGGTACACCCATCCTAGTATCAAGAGAGAAACTGGGAGAAAAGTGATTGAATTCCTCATGTTAGGTTGTCTCCAACAAAAAAGTGGGGGGGATGACTTGAGGTAGGGGTGGTGTGAAACCATTGAGGGGTTCGGGGGAGGGTTGGGTCTTAGGCAACTTCTAAGCTGGGTGTGCATTTCTGTCCCGTCTCAGTACTCTACTCTCCCAGTATGTGGACTCATGTAGGGAGAGGTGTGCTGAATCGAGGGAATGGGTATCCAGCTGTCTCTGTAGACGGCTCAGGTCCACCTCGAGAGTCATGCCTCCAAGCTCCAGAATCAGAGTGTTTGGAGGGGGCAAGTGGCTCAGAAGATATTCTCACCTCTCACTTTTATGAAGAGGCAGTCAACCTTTATAACATAGCTGGATAACTCATCTCTAGCTGCGGGGGCGGGTGTTGGGTCCCAGCTACAACAGGCCAACTACGAGGGATCTTGTATAGATCCTGATGAGGAGAGAATATGATGCCTTAGGCAAGACACAAGTCGGACATGGTCTATAACGCCTGCTCTGAGGGGAAGGAGTGTTATTGGTGCACCACCCATGTGTTAGAAGGGTTAAGGCTTGGGCGGGTCCCGGGTGGGAGGAGGGAAGAGGGAGAGGTCCCGGGAAGAGGAGGAGAGCATAAGGCAACTTCTACTTAGAAAAATAAGGAAAAACTGCTGTGTCCTTTAAGAAACACAGAGGGGCAAAAGGGGACATTACAAAATCGTCACCAGTAAGGTGTCAGGCTCTCCAGCCTATTAAGGGTCTCTAAGTTTCCCTGGGCCAGAGTTCTGCAGGGGAACTACCCTGAACTGAAGACCACAGGTCCTCAAATGGCTCACTCAAGTGTATGTATACCAATGGTGGTTAGGAGTTCTATCCCCTACTAACTCCCTTTGTTGCAATTCTAGGGAGGACAGGGGTGCAATAGAAAGATCAAGGGAGTTCCTAGACAGCTGTCTAGGGTTTTCAGGGGAAAGCAACACTTGCCTGGTTAAAAGGAGGCACCAGAGCAGAGGAGGTTCTAATTGAGGGCTAAACTGAGGTCTGCCCATAGACAGAAGGACCAGTGTAATGTGGTGAAGGTCCTTGGGGAAGAGGAGTAGGAGCTGAAAAGGCAAAAATCCCTACAGTAAGACTTGAGGCTCCCTCAGGCAAAGGCCTAATATGAGTCTGAAGAGCATGGCTCCAATATTAAAGGGGACACCACCTGGGGAGGCAAGGCAGGAGAAGATAGAGGACAAAAGGGTATAAGCTTGTGTCATGGAGAACCCAGAAAAGCCTCTTGGATCCCCTCTGTTC
>ML683231.1:191906-206792 GCA_007922195.1 Podocnemis expansa | reverse complement strand
AAGGTCAAATGTTGTTTCGGAACACTTTGTTCCGAAACAACATGTCTGCACAGGGTTGATTCAAAACCAGTGGTTTCGAAACAACCTTGTTTCGATAGGAAATTGGATTTAAGCCATTTCAAAAGAATGGCTCCCATTTCGAAACAAGGGGTTTCCCTGTTTCGAAATGGCCATGTGTCGTGTGGCCATGGCATTTCTTCTTTTGAAACAACCTCATTGTTTTGAAATAAGAGTGCTGTGTGAACACGCCCATACACACAGATACCCAGAAATTCCAAGATCTAGAAGGAATTATAACAAATCCACCTGAGACTCCCCATTGCACACTGCCATTGCACTCTTCTGCCTCTTAGAAATCCCCACCTCCATCAACCTCAGTCCAGAGAAGCAAGGCAATCAGGAGTTCAGGAGAAAGACTAACTCATTGCTTTTCTGAACACAGCTGAAATTATTCTCTGTCAGTGACACACTGGAACTGACAGAAGCTGGCCCCCACTTGAAGAACAAGTCTAAGGGCACGTCTGCACAGCTCTTTTATTTCAAAATAACACCCATTATTTTGAAATTAAAAAAATTTGGTCTACATGACATTTCCTTATTTCGCAAGGACGGACCTCGTCCTTTCAAAATAAGGATTGTCCTTCCGAAAAAGTAAAACCTGCCCCCCCTCGAAACAGCCATTATTTTGAAATGGATATTTCAAAATAACGCCCTTAGACTTGTTGTTTCAAAACGACTGTTCAAAACAGCGGTCCAATTGGAGTTATTTCAAAATATCTGTTTCGAAATAACGGCCGTTGCAATCGCATGGTTTTCCCTATTTCGAAGGGAGCCCTTTCGAAATAAGGGTTTTATTTCAAAATCAGTCCTTTCGAAAGGACTGATTTCGAAATAAAACTGTGCATGTAAACGTGCCCTAAGACACTCTGCCCTGGACCCATTTACCTTTCTGGCATTGTACATCCATCCAAATTTGAACTCTGTCCTTAGTCTCTCTTCCAAGCATTTGCACTATCTTCCCCAACAATCTGGAACCACTGTGCTGCTCCATGCTGAGGGATTTTGGCTGTCTGACCATGGCACATATAAGAGGACAATGTCACTGCTGGGAAGACAAATGATTTTGCTGCAGCACCCAGGAGACTCTTCACTCTTAGGGGAGCGTTGCCCAGCCAAATTACGTGGAACCCAAAAACAGTCACTCGGCCCACCCAACAGCATCCTGACTATGTATGAGGAAGGAGAGTTGTGACGAAGTAGGGAGATCCTTGGGATTACCTTGGAGCGTCATGGTCTGTGCCTCAGTCTGCTTTGCTTTCTGTTCATGTATTCTGGTGATGGGATTAGGGTCCATGATTATTATAGGGATCACTGGAGAACAGATGGGCCCTTCCCAGCCACACATAAGCATAAGCAGACCTTTTCAGGACCCCAGCCCCCTCCAACCAGTCACACAGGTTGTGTCAGGTCAAGACCAACAGGCAGAATTCAGTTAGCCTACAAAAAAAAGATAAAGGACTGGGGGAGGGGCTTCTTGAGGGGGTTCACTGGGTGAGGGAAGGACATTGCTATGGCTTGCGTCTAAGAGAAAGGGACCTCAGAACATGACTTCATGCTCCAAGTGGGGGTTTCCTGCTGTAACTTCTACTTAACCTGCTATCCAAGTCCTCTATACTGAGAACCTGAATGCTGAAAGAAATGCTTCGATTTCTGTACCAGTTGAGAATCACTTTGGAGCCATGGAGGAACTGCCTGGAAACCCTACATGAGAAAGGGGTTGGGCAGAGGGAGTTTCAGGTGGAGCAGGAGCCTTCTGGAGCGGAGGCTGGATTTGGGAGCTGGTTGTACCTCAGTGTAGAGACACTGGTGAAAAGCGGGACAGTCCACTCCACTGTAGCAGAGTCCTGATAAGCAGCAGACAGAGGGGACTTAGGCATGATTTCTGGGAGGCTCAGTCACAGGGTTTCAGAGCAGAATCTCCCACCAGCTTAGTTGACTAGAATAAATTTTGTATGGGGCCCTAAATCCCATAGTAAATTACCTTGCATCCTTCAAGGGAGCAGCTTATGTCCCCCATGTACCATGGTTTAAACAAACACAGGAAGGAGCAGCCCAACCCCTTTGAGCCACTGTGCCAGTAACTGACATCACTCTGGTACAGACAAGGGGACACCAAATTATGCTCTGAATGTCATTTCTAAGGGCACGTCTACATGCACAGTTTTATTTTGAAATCAGTCCTTTCGAGAGGACTGATTTCAAAATACAACCCTTATTTTGAAAGGGCTCCTTTCGAAATAGGGAAAACCGCGTGATCTCAACAGCCATTATTTTGAAACAGATATTTTGAAATAATGCCAATTCGACTGCTGTTTCGAACAGTTGTTTCGAAACAACAGGTCTAAAGACGTTATTTCGAAATATCCGTTTCAAAATAATGGCTGTTTCGAGGGGGGGCAGGTTTTACTTTTTTGGAAGGATGATCCTGATTTTGAAAGGACAAGGTCCGTCCTTTCGAAATAAGGAAACCTCATGTAGACCAAATTATTTTTATTTCTGAATAACGGGTGTTATTTCAAAATAAGAGAGCCACGTAGACATGTCCTAACTGTTTGCTTATCCCCAGATGCCCAGGCCCCAATCCAGCTAATGGAGTCCACAGGGGATGTGAAGAAGCCCATAGACTCTCTCCACCTCTCTTGCAAAGACTCTGGCTTCACTTTCAACAGTTAAAGGATGTAGTGGGTCTGGCAGGTTCCCGGGAATGAGCTGGAGTGGTTCGTCATCATCTACAGCAGTAGCATACACTACACAGACTTAGTTAAAGGGCAATTCACCATCTCCAGAGATGATCCCAGCAGCCTGCTGTACCTGCAGATGAGTGGCCTGAGGGCACTGACTGTTATTACTCTGTGAGACACACAGTAACACAAAAGCAGAATCTGCTGGCACAAAGCCCCTATTCTGGAATCCCTTGCCTTCTTTCCATGCCCCACATGAGGGTAGCAGTTTCAAAACATGGTGCAGTGCTGGGCACAGCAAGGAACTCAGGAAGACAGTTGGGAAAACTGTGATCAGGATTTCACCATAACATTGTGGATAAAGTCACTCACTGCTGGACAAGGGCACATTAGATCTAGGCTAAAGAGCCAATTCAAATTCCCTATAATCCACACCTCAGCTATGCAAGGCTGGTAAATTAGAAAGAAATCAGAAGGGATTTCATTTCCCCTTGGAAACACTAGCCTAAAACATTTAGCAACCTTGGGAAGGAAGGGGTTAACACCATGGTCAATGAGTCTGAGGAGAGTGTCATGGAGAACACAGAAAAGCCTCTTGGATCCCCTCCGTTCATAGCCAATCAGGACTCTGCTATGGTGGAGTCTTCTCTCATCCAGGAGGCGGGTCTCCAAACTACCTGTAGCCATCTCCCAAATCCAGGATCACAGGGTCTGACACTTGCTCTTTCTGGTCTCCCTTGGGGGGGGTTCCTCCCTCCATGTGGGTTCCAAAAGTCCCAATCAGCAGTGACACTCAGCCAGTATAGAAGTTAGAGGGTTTATTAGCAATCCCATTTGCACAGCAGCTAGGACAGTTGGCTCTCAGATCATCCAGGAGGTCTAGCAGTAAACCACCAGGATGAGCCCGAGATCCTGCCTCTCCAACCTCCATCTTCCTTCTCCCCCCTCTTCTCCCTTTGTTCTCCTCTCCATCCAGCTGCCCTGCCCCTGTTCTAAACCAGACACACCCTGTCACCCACAGGGGGTCCAGGTAAGGCTGTACTAAAGCCTCTTCCCCCCTACTGGCACCTATAGAGTATGTCCACACAGGCTTCTTATTTTGAAACAACAGAGGTTGTTTCAAAATGAGAAGCGGCATGTCCACACGATGCACCATTATTTCTAAACTGTTAAACCTCACATCTAATCGAAATAGCCGTTGTTTCAAAACGGTTGTTTTGAAACAACAGCGTTCAGACACATTGTTTCAAAACAACACCATTGTTTTGAAACAACCGTTTTGAAACAACATGTCCGAATGGCCTTGTTTCGAAATAACCATTTTGAAACAACAGCTATTTCAAAAGCAGGCTTTCCCTTAATTCGAATTAACAAACTGTTAATTCAAATTAACTTATTTCAAAATAAGGACTTTATTTCAAAATAACTCATTTTGAAATGGGTTATTTTGAAATAATGATGTATATGTGGACATAGCCATAGTTATCACGTCCCCTTGTTCCATCGCCAGAATCCCATCACCAAAGAACAGGAACAGAAACGAAAAACCACAGTATTCCAAGAGGTTTTCTTACTTCATCACAGACAGCCAATAGAAATAAAGTTCAGGTTGTTGAAATGAAACAGCAGCCCTGCCTGTTCCTGTTTGGTGACAGCAGAGTTCCTGGAAGGATCAGGTTCCAAAGTGGCACCCTGGTAGTTTAGTTTAATAAAACAAACAAGGAGTCCTGTGGCACTTAAAGACTAACAAATATATTTATTGCATGAGCTTTCATGGGAGAAAATCCCACTTCTCCCACAAAAGCTCATACAATAAATAAATCTGTTAGTCTTTAAGTGCCACAGGACTCTGTTTTACTGGAAGAATCAGGATGAGGCCAGCGAGAAAGGCCTGGAGGATCCAGCAACATCCACACCCAAGATAGTCTCAGGTCTGCAACTGACCATGACTTAATGGAACAGGGAATCTAGTAGCTGATTATGGTAATGATTTTTCTTTGATTTTGATTGTTTTTTGATTCCTCTGTGCTATCTTGAGCACATGTACCCCCTCCCACTGTCCTATAATTACCTAAAGTTAAGTCCCAGAGAAGCAACTCTCTGTGCGTTTCTTAGCTGTTCTTTTCAATTAAAGAATTTACCCTTTTAAGATAAACTCTGGTTCTGTGTCCTAAAAGGCAAGAGGTTTTGTGTGTATGTGCCTCAAACTGTACAGCCAACTGCTAAAGGGTATTCAGTCCCATTTCCAGCTAATATCCTAACTGTGGTCCTGTCACTCTCCTGAGAGAGTAATAAAAGTGATTGAGGCTACCTCACAGAAAGGAATTCCCAAGTGTGCTTTCCTGGGTTTTCAACGGGCTTTTGTATTTGGGTGACAACAATACCACTCCAAGGCCAGTAAATTGGTAGCCTTGGAAAGTTATAATGCTTTAAGGCCAGTGGGTGTTAAGGCCTATTGCAATCCCCCACCTTCTGCACTCAAAGTGCCGGAGTGGAGAAACAGCCTTGACAGACCCCTTAGCCCGAAAGAACTTTCCTTAATTTAACAAGGCAGTCATTATGATCAAGGACTCACATGTTCCCATTTTTTTGAAGGCATCAGTCCTGCATTGGCACTGAAGTCACAGAGGTAGGTCACAGGACTGATGGTGCCAGAAAGAAGCTGATTGTCTTTTAGTGGACTCACACAGGGACAGACTGGAGGTCAGGAGTCACAAACCAAAGAGCTTCATGGCTGCTCCTTTTCCTCACTATGTCACTACATCTTTCCCCTTAGTGAGAAGCCTTGTCTGGAGAATTTAATGTATTTCCCTGAGGTTGAATCCCATGTCAATTCTATCACAGCTGCTTCTACCCAAAGGAATACTTCATTAAAAGACATAGAAGTGGTTGATTAATACCACCATGATTTTCATTTGAGTTGAAAGGAGCTCAAAGAAAAAAGCTATTTAAAGTTATGGACAAAGAATATTTTAATACAATTTCATAGTTGTTTAAAGATAGACAGGCCTGCTGCTCCCTTGGATTTCCAGCTCCTGCTGCTTTTTCCACCTGTACGAAAGGGGAGCAATCATTTTCTGTAGCCACCAGCTATAAGTTGTTTACCTGATATCACCTGTATTGTTATTAACTATAGTGTTATCAGGTGTAGACTGTATGTATGTCCCATCCCCACTCTGTGCAGGTAACCAAGAACACACACCCAGGATCAAATGAACTGAAATCACCAAACATACACTAAATAACAGAGACACCTAAATAGTTTTATTGCACTGAAGCACAATGAGAAGCTACCTGTATTTTACAAGGATATTTAACTGTAAGGCAGGCTTAGAAGCTGTGCCTAACAGCTCCTGAACTGAAAGGGGGGAGCAACTAATCTGCAGGGACCCTGTATTAGCATGGATACAAGGAGCACAATTAGCTGATTAGCATACTGGGTGCATTGGGGAATAGTGGGTAACAGTATTTGGGATTATTTTTCTCACAATTCTATCAATAGCTGTAATTCTACTACAGGGAAGTATAAAATACTGTCCTTGTATAAACTGCTACTTTCTGTTTGTTGCAAATCTGTCTGGGTTAGTTAAAGGCTAAAAGCCACCCTTACTTTGAAAAAGATTTGTAGAAAAGGCCCCTGCATGTTTTAGCTTACTGATCAAGAAGCAGAAAGAGGTGGTATTATTGTGAAGTGCTCTTGCTTTTTTTTGTTTTTGGGTTATGGGAGGATATGAGGGGCCTGTTAATGTGTGGAAGATAATCTTCTGTGGCTGTATGTAAATAGAGTGTTAGCAAATAAATCAGAATAAAGTATTAAAAGGCTTACTCTAGCTATTTCTGTATACTTATTAATTTCTATTTTTAACTAGTGAACTAGACTCCTTAAATTATTGCTCACTTTGTGTGTTTCTGTGCCCAGGTCAACTTCTGCCTTTAGGCATTGTATGTTAGTGAGTCCTGGGTGTTAAATTAATTGCTTTAGGGAAATGATGGGAGTGTGCAGTAAGTGGATCTGTGTGCAAACAGGTCATGCATTAATGGGTCTCTGCTGTATTGTTCAAAGCTAAAAGAACTGATAATTGTTGAGCTAGAGAAAACTCTTTTTCCTTAAGCTGGTGAAGGGTGAAAATGGCAAGTTGGGTGATATGAGGGGCCTGAGGGTAGTGCTGGTGAACAGGGGATAGAGCCAGCACATTATGAGAGGGGCCAGTAGTGAGCTGGGTGACACAAGGACTGGAGGGCAGCACTAGCAGACAGTGGGCAGAGCCAGTGGATGGTGAGAGTAGCTAGTGGTGAGCTGGGCAACTTGAGTGACCAGAGGGTGGTACCGGCAGACAGCAGGAGTATCTGAGGAACTGGTTCTAGAGGATGGAGTGAATGACTGGTAGATGGTGTCAGTGGACAGCAAGCGTAAAAGACATTCCCTATGTACCTTAAGGGAGCCTAGTTAGCACTGATTCTTCAGATCATTGCCAGTTTTGGTATTAAGTTTGTATGTTCTCTTATGCGGTGTGGGCTATTGGGAACTTTGCTCTATACTAAGTTTCCTCGATTAGTGCTGATCTCTCTTACTTGGACTTTTGCATTTGTGCTATACTGCTATTAAAAGCTCCATTTACTATACTCAGACTGCTGCTTGTGAGTGCAGAAGCCTTACCCTTTGGGGTGCCCAGGGAACAGTGCAGGATTCTTAGAGATCTGGGTGGGGGCTCGAGCCAGTTGGTTGTGTTGCATCATTGGGAAACCCCTAGGTTTAGAACGTGGCCCTTGTTCTGCCAGCCTGCCCTGGCAGAAGGGTTGCATAACATATGAGTGCCCTTCACAATGGAATGGCTCAGTTAGTGACTACTGTATTCCCTGCTATCCATTTGCTTGACAGTCATTTCCTCTCTCTCTCTTTTTTAATACATTGTAACAGATGTTTCATTCTGCCCCCTGATGCAGCTGCTGCCATCTTGCATGGCCAGGTACCATTCTTGGATGGACTATGATATCACTCATTCTATTGGATGGCTTAGTAAAAACATCTCTGTTCATCAGTAATAACAAGATATTTCTATCCATTATAGTATTATTTGTGGAGGTTAGTGAACTCTTGTTATCTCTGAAGCAACCTTTGCCACCCTGTGCAAGCCCTCCCCCACCCCCAACCCTCAGCACGTTCCAGGGGCCTGGCTAGCTGGTACCAGGGGTGGGGTCAGGAGCCCCATCACGTGGTGGCTCCTTTTCCCTGCTGACCCCAGCCACACCTGGGAAGAAGGGGCAGCAGGGGACAGAAGACATGGTCCATGCATGACTCTTGTGGTCCCACTGCCTGCGGGGGGCAGGGCCAGCAGAAGGCAGGGATGGGAGCCTTTCACGATGCAGTTAACCAGGCGTGTGTGCCAGCTTTAGCTCTTATGTGGGGGTTGCTGATCCCAGCTCTGAGTATTAGGATGTCCTGCTATCTTTCTGGAACATGATTGTGCCTAGTAATTTTTTCCCCCCAAATGTGTGTGTGTTAGATCAGTTTTTTCATGTCATTTACTATCAGCTTTCACAGTATGACTCCTGCTAACTTTGTTTTGTAACAGATACGGCCATTCTTTTAGCTTTGGCCTCATATGTGGCCTGTTATACTAGGGCTCGTGTCTCAGGCTCTTACTTTGTACCATAACCTAGATCTCAGCTAATGGGGAGGTATCCAAAGTCAAGAATATCTGAAAATGGAATATTCCAAAGAAGCCGTTTGCAAACAAGCCACAGTCTGAGCATTGTTCATCCAAGTTAATCCTAGATAGACTGGAAATCAATGCCATTTTTCAAAGAGGTTACCAGCCCATGAGAATATGCTGAACTAGACACAAACTAGATACTTTTCAACCTTCTACTTCTGCAGAAAGAGAGGGAGGTTTTATAAAAGTACAAATGTAAGTTACTCTCCCATATGGATTGGGGCCCAACAGCCTTTAGGCCTTTGAAAAGTGCTGAAAGACATCATGGTAACTGAACTATTTTTTGTCTACTGGAGTTTCCTCATCTGAAGAAGAAAACACAGATACTGATGCTGCATGGATAGCCATCTTGGCATATGTTCCTTTGTGATTCTTTCCAGGAAAATACTGAGAACCCAGTGGTTGAAAATTAAACTCCTTTGAAGATGTCTGAGGCTGAACACACAATAATGGCGGCACTTATGAAAATGAGTCACTTTTGAAAATCATGGGCTAGGTGCACTGTAGGGAAACCTGTAAGGCAATGAGGACACATAATGATCTTAGTTAGGAGAACTAAGGAAGGGGAAGAGCATATTTGGGCACAGACTGGCTGACCTAGTGAGGAGGGCTTTAAACTAGGTTCAACGGGGGAAGGAGACCAAAGCCCACAGGTAAGTAATAATGTGGGTGATCTGGGGGAAGGGATGGAACTTGGGGGGTGCTGGGACTGTAGCACCAGGAATAAAAGAGAAGGTTGTTGGAACATGGGGTGGCCCCGGGCGGCAATCCAATAATTGTCTTAAGTGTTCTGCTGAAACCCCAGTACGTGAGGAGAGTGGGGGAGGAGAACTCCAAAAAAAAATGCAAGGAGGTTTATATAATAGAATTGGAAATCAAAATGACAAGTAGGGCAATCGCCCGGGTATCTTAGGTGCCTAGACACTAATGCGAGGAGCCTGGGAAATAAGCAAGAAGAATTGCAAATGAGGAACTATGATATCATAGGAATAATGGAGACGTGATGGGATAGTCTGCACGACTGGAGCTCTGCCATGGATGGGTATAAACTGTTCAGGAAAGACAGGCAGGGAAGAAGAGGGGGAGGAGTAGCACTATATGTAAAAGAGCTCTATGACTGCTCAGAGCTCCATTATGGAAGTGGAAGCGTGCCTGTAGAAAGTCTGTGGGTTACATTGAGAGGGGAAAGCAACAAGGGGGATGTTGTGGTGGGTGTCTGCTATAGACCACCAGACCAGAAGCAGGAGGTGGATGAGGTGTTCTATGGACAACTAGTGGAAGCTTCTAGATCACAAGCCCTGGTGCTGATAGGGGACTTCAATTACCCTGACATCTGCTGGGAGGCCAATACAGCAGTGCATGGGCAATCCAGGAAGTTTTTAGAGTGTTGGGGACAACTTTGTAGTACAAATGCTAGAGGAACCAGCTAGGGGCCTTGCACCTCTCAACCTGCTGCTCACAAACAAGGAAGAATTGATCAGGGAGGTAGAGGTAAATGGCAAGCTAGGCAGTAGTAACCATGGTTGTGTTCAGGATGTTGATTAAAGGAAGGAAGGAAAGAAGCAAAACAAAAACCCTGGACTTCAAAAAAGCAGTTTTTGGCTTCCTCAGGGAACTGATGGGCAGGATCCCTTGGGAAGCTAATCTGAAGGGGAAAGGAGTCCAAGAGAGTTGGTTATATTTTAAAGAAACCATGCTAAGGGCACAGGAAGTTGCCATTCCAATTAGGAGAAAGAACAAATGTGAGGCAGCCAGAATGGCTTAGCAGAGAACTCTGCTCTGAGCTTAAACCTAAAAAGGAAGCTTACAGGAAGTGGAAGCTTGGTCAGATGACCAAGGAGGCATATAAAGATATTGCTAGGGACTGCAGGGATAAAATCAGAAAGGCCAAAGGACAAATGGAGTTGCAGCTAGCAAGGGATCCAAAGGATAACAAGAAGGGGTTCTACAAGTATGTGAATAACAAGAGGAGGATCAGGGAAGGTGTAGGTCCCTTGCTGAATAGGGCAGGCATCCTCGTGACAGAGGCTGAGGGAAAAGCTGAAGTGCTCAATGCTTTTTTTGCTTCAGTTTCACAGGCAGGGTCTGCTCCCAGCCCACTACTATAGGTGTGGCAGATGGGAGAGAAGGAGACAGGCCCTTGGTGATGGAAGGTCAGGTTAGGGACTGCTTAAGGAAGCTGGATGTGCACAAGTCCATGGGGCCGGACAAACTGCATGCAAGGGTGCTAAGGGAATTGGCCGATGAGATAGCAGCACCCCTGGCCATTATCTTTCAAAACTCATGGAGAATGGGGGAGGTGCCAGAGGATTGGAAAAAAGCAAATGTAGTGCCTATTTTCAAGAAAGGGGAAAAAGGAGGATAGGGGGAATTATGGACCAGTCAGCCTCACCTCAATCCCTGGAAAAATTATGGAGCGGGTTCTCAAAGAATCCATCCTCAAACACTCAGAGGAAAATAAAGTGATCAGGAACAGTCAGCATGGATTTACCAAGGGGAAATCATGCCTGACTAATCTCATTTCCTTCTATGATCAGATGACTGGTTTTCTGGATGCAGGAAGAACCATTGATGTGATATACCTTGATTTTAGCAAGGCTTTTGATACAGTTTCCCACAGCATTCTCATTGGCAAATTAAGGAAGTATGGGTTGGATAGGTGGACTATAAGGTGGATAGAAAACTGGCTAGATCAATGGTTTCAGCATGAAGGAATCAATGGTTCGATGTCTAGCTGGCAACCAGTAACGATTGGTGTGCCCCAGGGTTCGGTCCTGGGCCGGTTCTGTTCAACATTTTCATCAATGATCTCAATGATGGAATAGACTGCATTCTCAGTAAGTTCGCAGATGACACCAAGCTGGGGGGAACAGTAGACAAGTTGGAGGGCAAGGACAGGCTTCAGGGAGACCTAGATAAATTGGAACAGTGGGCCAATAGAAATCTTATGAGGTTCAATAAGGACAAATGTAAAATCCTGGGACTGAAAAAAACCCCATTCACTGCTACAGGCTGGGGAACATTCAGCTAAGTAGCAGCAGTTTAGAAAAGGACCTGGGGGTCATGGTGGATGGGAAGCTAGATATGAGTCAGCAGTGTGCTTTTGCTGCCAAAAAGACCAATGGCATACTGGGCTGCATCAAAAGAAGTATTACCAGAAGATCAAGGGATGTGATCCTTCCCCTCTATTCTGCACTGGTGAGGCCACATCTAGAATACTGTGTTCAGTTTTGGGCTCCCCACTACAAAAAGGACAGGGACATGCTAGAGAGAGTTCAGAGGAGGGCAACCAAAATGATTAAAGGGCTGGAGCACAAGCCCTATGAGGAAAGACTGGAAGCATTAGGCTTATTTAGTCTGCAAAAGAAAAGATTGAGGGAGGATTTGATAGCAACCTTCAACTACTTGAAGGGATGCTCTAAGGAAGATGGAGCTCGACTGTTCTCGGTAATAACAGAGGACAGAATGAGGAGCAATGGTCTCAAGTTACAGTTAGGGAGGTCGAGGCTGGATATTAGAAAAAACTTTTTTACTAGGCGAGTGGTGAAGCCTTGGAATGAGCTGCCAAGGGAGGTGGTGAAATCTCCGTCTTTGGAGGTGTTTAAGGCCCAGCTGGACAAAACCATGACTGGGATGGTGTGATGAAGTAAGAAAACCTCTTGGGCTACTGTGGTTCTTCTTTTCTGTTCCTGTTCTTTGGTGATGGTATTCTGGTGATGGGACACGGGTGTGATAAGTGTAGGTACCACTAGGGGGGAAGAGGCTTTAGTGTGACCTTATCTGGACCCCCGGGGGGTGACAGGTTGTGGCCGGTTTAGACCAGGGGCAGGGCAGCTGGATAGAGAGGAGAACAAAGGGAGGAGAGGAGAAGAAGGAAGATGGAGGTTGGAGGGGCAGGACCTCCGGGGCTCATCCTGGGGTTTTACTGTCTGCCCTCCTGGTTGATCTGAGATCCAACTGTCCTAGCTGCTGTGCAGAGTGAGTTGCTAATAAACCCTGTGACTGCTACACTAGCTGAGTGTCACTGCTGATTGGGACGGCTTGTTACGTGTTAGCTCTGTGTTCTTGAGGAATCAGAGCATAGTATCCAGCCTGTGCCTCCCTCCCCCACCCCCCACACACACTCTCCAACCTCTGCTTGAACTGAAAACCGAATACAGTAGGAAATGGGAGACATCCTCATCTACCCATATCCAAAAGCCATCAGCACAGTAAATGGAGCTTCATTTGCATTGACTATGGATACCCAGGCTCCAAAGCAGGAGCCACACTGAACTCTGGGATTGAAGAAGCAGGGAAGCATCGCCTGATGGGGGATCTCACACCAACACGAACAAACTCAGCAATTATCAGACCATTCTAGTCACAGACATGGTAATTGATACCCAAAATACTGAGTTTGCCTGACTGTATTGTGAGCTTCTCTGAACCATTACCAGCCAGGAATGTGTATTGGCCACTAAACAAGTCCTTATAAAAAAAACCTTTACCCACATCGTGCAGTGGTGTGTGCGTAGCGTGTGTCCTGTGCAAGTCTTGACTGGATCCTTTCTGAATCCTGTGGGACTCTGGATTGAGTCCTGTTGCTTGGATCTAAAGCTTGTAAAGGAAGTTTAAAGATGGAGTAAGTTTGGTCTGGAAGTTCTGTGCCAGAGACTGTTGTGTTTGCTTAGACAAGTTTAGTTAGTCAGGGGAGCTAGGGGGTTTAGATTGATGGCAAGTTAGACTGTTTTTCTATAGATACATGAGGTAATCCACAAAGGTTTATTATGAGACAATAACTCCTGTCTATCCCCTGATGGGAAGCCATCAACCTCGTCTGGTAAACAGGTTGACAGGGGCTAGGTGGTCAAGGGGTCACAGGAGTCTGGCCATTCTCATTGGTCAAGAGCAATAATTAGTACCCAACTGAGCAGTAAACAACAGAGGCAGGCTAACTATATGCTGACTATTAAATATAATCTAATCTTGTAACCTGCATATTAAAAGTAGTAATACCATGTAGGGACTTTAGGCATGATGTAACTTGTAGTATTATTCATGAGCTTATTGCATTATGTATATTGTATTTTTCATGTTAGAATGTATATGTGACCTGTAACCCCTATACTGGGGGGTTCTTGCTCAGAGAGGCTAGCTTCTCTTTGCTTCCCTCTGCTGCAGTTCCTTTTATTATTCAGCTGAATAATAAACTTTGAACCACACCTCGTTCTCTGCCTATTGGAGTCTCAGCTGGGAACAGGCCTTCACCTGTGGGAAGGATTCGGGGTTCCCTTTCCAGGTTGGGAACCCGGACCAGTTTTTCCCCAACAAGCTGTATCATTTCCACTGGGATTTGGCTTTTCTTCCTTGCTGATTGCTGTGGGAGCTTTGTTTCCATCCAGACTCTGACCCTCATCTGCACAACCTGGAAACTTTTCTGCTACACAGTGGTGAGACCTCCCTGCCCCAACTTCTCTCTCTCTCCCTCTCTTCCCCCCCAACCTCTCTCCCTCTCTGTTAATTATGACTCTCTCTCTCTAGGCCTGATACAGTAGAATCTAGGTAATATTGTAGCTGGATGTTCTTCTTTCCTTGTATGTTTATCAGTGCTGTAACTGGGCATTTTGGGGTATCCTTCTCTCTTTTGTAATTATTAATATTATTGCAAGTTTTAGATACCTAGCAATAAAATGCCTTTTGTTATTAAGCCAGTTTCCAGACTCTTTTAAGACATCATTCCCTCTCCTTTGTGGTCTTGGTTTCTTTATATCACTTTGCAGCAACGCTTCTATTACCTAGCCAAAGATCCCTGTAATGCCCACAACCCTGTAAGGTTTGCTCATTGATAGGGATAGTAGCCTGGTTGACTCCAGGGGCATATAAGGGTGACAGCTGACAAGTGCTGTTTTGACCCAACATGATTGAGTCCAGGGGCATATAAGGGTAGCAGCTGAGAAGTGCTGTGTGACCCAGCCTGCTCAAGATCCATAATCAAGGCTACTCTGGTGCTGTTCCGGAAAAACTCTTCTCTCTCAAAAAGATTTTTCGGACCCCACAGATTCGTTCCCCACGGGCGTCTATCAACCCTTGTGCCCTTAATAATTCAGTGAGAGGCTATTAATGAATCAGACCCAGACCAGATAACAGTTTAACCAAAAGCAATTTATTAAAAGGAAACAACAACAGGGAAGCGGGGAGATAGCAAGGAACCACACTAATCCACCCCCACTCCCAGGCTGGGTAAACACCCTGCCACACACAATAAGAAAAACCCACAATTAGTTTTCTTGGCAACTTTACAGTTGTTCTTCGCCTCCAGGCGCTGGACCCGATCTCTCCTTGGACTGCCACTCTCCTCCAGACTTGGGCCATCTACTTCTGGGGCTCCTCTGGCCAGTCCTGTGTAAGAAAAATTATATGTAATCTCTTCTGTAGGACAGTGAGAAAGG
>ML683231.1:176857-191896 GCA_007922195.1 Podocnemis expansa | reverse complement strand
CTTTTGTTATTCAGCTGAATAATAAATCCTGAACCACACCTCGTTCTCTGCTAATTTGAGTCTCAGCTGGGAACGGGCCTTCATCACTGGGGAGGATCGGTGGTCTCTCTTTCCAGGTTGAGAGCCCTGATTAATTTGTCCCCCACACCTGTAACAATTGACCATTCACCCCTTAACAAAGTCTCTGGATCCTTTTCGGGGACTTCTCCGGTCTCTGCGCCGTCTTCTTGCTTCGGCCGCTTTCAAGGCCTAAATCCACGCTGCGCGCCGAGCCCACGCACCGAGTCTCCGGACTCCGCCTCGTGGCTCCTGGCTCCTCTCCGTGCGTCGAGCCCACGCACCAAGCCTCCCCATCCTGGATCCACACCATGCGTCGAACCCACGCACCGAGTCTCCAAGCCCTCTGCCCGTGGTTCCTCTTCTTAGACGCCTCGGTGGTCCAGCTCCTTGTGGTTCTTCCTGCTTCTTCTGGTTCTCCAGTCCCTTCCGAATCCCCGGCAGAACCCTTGTGGATCTCCTGATCCCTAGAAGAAGCAACTTGGAAGAATCCTGGGAGGAGAGCAACTGCCCACCTAAGGGGAGCAATCCCCCTTAAAAACTGCAGGGTCCCAGCCAATCAAAGCTCGGCCTCTTCGCGCCAAAAACCAACTGTACAATCATTTTAAAACTTAAGAAGTTTCTGGGCTTCTGTGCGCACGGCCCTCTAGTTTTATTCCACACGGCCCTCTAGTTCTTTGCACACTGCCCACTAATCCAATATGGCAGCCCCCATAGTTCTGGGCTGTTGCCAGGCAGACTTCGCTGCTGTCGCCAGGCAGACTTCGCAGCCTCGGCGACCTGCCAACAGTGACTGTCCATAGGCTGTTACCAGGCAGACTTCACAGCCTCTCAAGTTGCAGTCCACTGCTGGGCTGGAGCATGCTTAAACATTACCTGCGCAGTATAACAGTTACATAAACAGTTCATTTAACAAACAGGTATAAATTTCTACCCAACACTGCGGTACAGGGGCACATAATGGTAGCAGCAGAGAAGTGCTGTGTGACCCAGCATGCTGAGTTCAGGGACACATAACGGGTCAGCTGAGAGGGCTGATAGACCCGGTCCGCTCAGACACACCTATATAGAAACAAGTGGCACAAGCAGCACACTGATAGAATTACCATCTTCCCCATAGAGAAAGCAACCTTAATAAATTAGCATACCCCGAGTTGGTGGGCAAACTTGGTAACAGGCTGGGATCCTTGTAGGGGCAGGAACCCCTCCCCCTCCCCCCCCCCAAGGGAGACCAGACAGAGCAAGGGTCAGACCATCTGGGCCTGGATTTGGAAGCTGGCTACAGGTAGCGTGGAGACCCGGGTGAACGGGAGAAAGCTCCACCGTAGCAGAGTCCTGGTGGGTTGTGAACAGAGGGGATCCAAGAGGCTTTTCTGGGTTCTCCGTGACAGATGGTTTAGTGGGAGTGGTCCTGCCTCTGGCAGGGGGTTGGACTAGATGACCTATGAGGTCCCTTCCAACCCTATGATTCTGTGAACAAGCAAGGAGTGTCCTGTAGCACTCAAAGACTAACCAATTTTTTATCACATAAGCTTTCCTGGTAGAAAATCCCACTTCCCAGAGGCTTACTTTGAAGATGTCGGAGCCCCTGAGGAAGTGGGATTTTCTCCAACACATGTGATAAATAAATGTATTAGTCTTTAAGGGTATGTCAACATATATCTTTTAAATTGAAATAACACTGATTGTTTCGATTTAAAAAAGATTATGTCCACACGACATTTTCTTGTTTCCAAATCATGAGCTCCATCATTTTGAAACAAGAGATTTTATTTCAAAATAGCTTAAACATCCTTTAATTCTAAAAGGCTCTTATTTTGAAATGATGATTTTGAAATGACGCTGTTTGGATGTGTTATTTCGGGTGGGGGCATAAGGCAGTGAGGGGGGCCCTGTTGCCCCATCTCCCATGGTGCCCCTTTCCTGATTTGAAATAGCAAGGCCTGTGCTTTAATTTAAGTGAAGGATTTTATTTAAAATAACTTATTTCAATTGAACCAAAATCAAAATAAGGATGTACGTTGTGGGGGAAAAATCTAACTCTGGCCCTCAAGTTTAGAAAGAGGCACACCAGAGCCTCCCTCATGAAGCAGACCGGTTCCCAGCGGAGACTCCAATGAGCAGAGAACAAGGTGTGGTTCAAAGTTTATTATTCAGCTGAATAATAAAAGGAACTGCATCAGAGGGAAGCAAAGAGAAGCTAGCCTCCCTGAGCAGGAACCCCCAGTATAGGGGTTACAGGTCACATATACCTTCTAATATGCAAAATACAATATACATAATGCAACAAGCTCATGCATAATACAACAAGTTACATCATGCCTAAAATCTGTACATGGTATTACTACTTTTAATATGCAGGTTACATAATTAGATTATACTTAATAGGCAGCATATAGTTAGCCCACCTCTGTTGTTGTTAATAGCTTATTTGGGTAACAGTTACTGTCCTTGACCAATGAGAGTGGCCAGACTCCTGTGACCCCTCTGCTACCTGGCCCCTGTCAACCTGTTTACCAGACTAGGTTGATAGCTTCCCAACAGGGTCCAGACAGGAGGGATTGTCTTATAATCTAAATTTGTGGATCACCCTTATTATCTATAGAAACAGTCTACCACTTTATAGATCTAAGCCACTAGCTTCTCTGACTATCTATGACTTGATATACGTTCTGTAATTAATGTTGTTTTAGCAAACACAGAGCCTCTCCCACAGAACTTCCAAACCAAACTTACTCCATCTTTAAACTTCCTTTACAACGTGTGGATATAGCCGAAGTGCCACAGGACTCCTTGCTTGTTTTGCTGAACTAAACTAACACAGCTATCCCTTTGAAACTTAGTTAAGGAAAGATTTTGATACGAGTTCACTGTCTCTGATGCAATATCAGGCATGCTGTTAAGAACACAGACCCACCTTTCTTCATAAGTCACTCTGCAGTCTGACACCTTGCCATAGGAATTTGAGTCCACTAAGTCTGACTGTAGTTTTTCTGTCCCTTTCACAGAGCAGGATATGCAAATGAAGTGAATCCTTGTCCTGATTAAACACTGCTGTTCTCCAAGTGCTGCTGAACCCTCAGTGAGAAGTAGCAGCCTTGTAATGCCAGGCAGGGAAAGGGTACTCTTCTCTCTCTCATACACACACACATTGACAAAGAGGGAGGCGATGAGACTCCATCTCCATCTCCTCCCTGTGGTGGCTTTTGGGGTAGGGAAAGCAGAAGGCCCCTAGGGCCCCAAGCAATAAGGGGCCCTGTTCTCAATTTGCTGAACAGAAATGAAAACATAGAAAAATATAGAAATTTTTCCCATCTAACAGAGCTAGTAGGGTTAGAAGTCTAAGCATTCTCTCTTGGCTCATCAAGGCAACCTATCCTAAGGATCTGTGCTTCCTCTGAATTGCAGATTTCACCATTATCTGCCCACGACATTCACACTGACATGTTTAAAAAGCAGGAGCAAGCTATGGAAAGCAAAATAGAAGGAACTTTTACAGTGGCCTCAACTTTTAATTCCTCAGTGTGGCCATTTTTCTCCCATTTCTTAATTTTGTGAAATATTGCCCTTTCCTTTTCTTTTTTAAGCTGTTCTTTTGCCTTTTTCTTTGGCTTTGTGACAATTTTTACTTTGGTTTTGGTTAGCTCAGGTTACCAGGTAGGTCCATATAGACTGCTGCATATAAATACAGTGCTGCCCTTAGGCAATCATTACAGCTGTATGTGATGTCTGTGCTGTATGTCTTTCTTTTGATAAGCAATTTTTTAATTTCTTCTGTACTTAATATTTAATATTTTTGAGGGCCCAGAGTCTTATAAACTTACTTCAGAGAATTTCACTGAAATTTGGTGTTTTTCATTTATAGCTACACACTAGAAACCTTCTTTTCACTTATATTTATTTATTATAATTATTTGTAGTAAATATCTAGTGCACATAAACACAAGCCTATATGAAAAGATTGTAAGATTTGACTACCAAAATTTTAAATGTGGTATTTTAGTTATTTTTGAGCCATCATTAATGTTACCACTTCATACTTTTTGAAAAAAAAATCTAAAATGTTCATTATAGCGTTGTCGTTCATCATTAGCTCATTAATGTTAAGTGAAAGATGATCAACTTACAAGCTTCATGATGGGAAGATCTTACCTAAGAATAATTTACAAGTTCCAGAGGGCTAGTCATGTTAGTTTGGTTCAGCAAAATAAACAAGGAGTCCTGGGGGATGAAGTGGGGCAATTAAAGGTGCAGGGGGTACTGGGGTCATGGGGAGGGTAGCAGTGGGGGCTGATAGTAGTCCCTTTAGGGGCCCCCACAGTAGGCCTTTGCCTAGGGCCCCCAATTGCCTAAGGCCGCCTCTGTCTCCTCCTTTTGCAGCTCTCAGAGGTGATTTTTCTTTCCCTCAACAGGATAAAACCTGCACCTGCGAGGT
The DNA here is from genome assembly GCA_007922195.1 of Podocnemis expansa. Lineage (NCBI taxonomy): Eukaryota > Metazoa > Chordata > Testudines > Podocnemididae > Podocnemis > Podocnemis expansa. The sequence goes on along the minus strand of ML683231.1, from coordinate 187,404 downwards.
TTCTGCCTGGTCAGAGCTTCATGATTCCTAACATGGCTTTTTGTGCAGATGCCTGCTGGCAGGTGCAGCTTGTGGAGTCCAGAGGGGATGTGAAGAAGCCGGAAGACTCCCTGCCTCACTTATTAAGCCTACAGATTTAGCAGCTAAGGAGTAGACATGAGCCCACAAGCTCCTGGGAAGGATTAGAGTGCATGGCTTGGGTGAGCCAGCCAACTGGATTGAAGCAGTGGTATTCCCCAGCTATTCATGTTCAGAAACAACTCTGTTAACATGGTGTATCTGCAAATGACTAGCCTGAATGGCAAGGATTTTGCCAGCTATTACTGTACGAGAGACAGAGGGGAGAAATGAGTTAATTTAAAAAAAATAAAACTTAAAACAAACAAAAAAAACCCGCTGTGCCGTAGTTCGTGAATAGTGTATTCAGCTCTCGGGGGTGGTCGAGGGCTATAAACTGCAATTACCACAGTAATGAGAAAGGAGAGAAAAACGGAGTCCTGTGACACTTAAAGACTAACACATTTATTTATTGCATGAGCTTTTGTGGGAGAAAATCCCACTTCATCAGACATTTTGAAGATGGGTGCAGAACTTAGAAGGGGAGGAAATAAATGCAGGGAAGTGTAAGTCATGGGATCAGGTCACACTGTAACAGCAAATTGAAACAACTGTAGAGATTCAAACACTTGGGAACAGCATACAGAGGAAGAAGCGGTCAAATCACCTGTTATTATGAGAGAAAAATCCAAAGTCCCTATTAAGCCCTGCAATCAAATTTTTAAATAAATTTCATCTCCAAAGCTTCTCTTTCAAGCATTGACCTAGGATTCCCCAGTGTTTGAATCTTTACAACTGTTTTGATTTCCTGGTATAGTGTGACCATATCCCATTACTTATACTTCCCTGAATTTATTTCCTCACATTCTGTAAGTTCTCCTATCCTACAAGTGTCTGAAAAAGTGAGATTTTCTCCTGAGAAAGCTCATGTGATAATGTGGGGAAGTGGGAACCCTCAACTAGGTTAATAAGGGAAGACACGGGTGTTGACTCTCTTTCTTTTCTATTCGGGTGATGGAACACAGGTGGGTTATATGGGGTAGAGCCACTAGGAGGCAGGGGGTAGTGTTTAGGGAGCCTGTACCTGGGAGCCCCCTGCTGGTCACACTGGATTCAGCTGGTTGGACCAGGGGATGGAGAGGTGGGCAGAGCAAGGAGGGGAACAAAGGACCAAGGGGAAGGATAGGGGAAGGGAAATGGAGGTTCCAAGAGACAGGACCCTGCCCTGGGGTGTAGCCCTAATCCCCTGGGGGGTTTGACTTCTGGTTGTTCTGATGATGATGATACCAACTGTCCTTGCTGCTGTATGAACTGGTTTGCTAATAAACCCTTTGATTGCCACACTGGCTGAGAGTTGCTGCTGACTGGGATGGCTGGGACCCTCCTGGAGGAAGGGGACCCCCTCCACGGGAGACCAGACAGAGCAAGGATCAGACCCTCTGAGCCTGGAGTTGGGAGCTGCCTGCATGGAGTGTGAAGAAACCTGGATGCTGGACGGGAGGAGACTCCACCATAGCAGAGTCCTGACTGGCTGTGGATGGAGGGGATCCAAGAGGCTTTTCTGGGGTCTCCATCACAGATAAATCCATTTATTGGTCTTTAAGAGTGCCACAGGACTCCTTATTTGTTTTACTGAATTAGACTAAGGCAGCTGCCCTTTTTGAACTTGGCAACATGCAAAGGAGAGAAAGGAAGATATCAAAGGCATTTGGTTTCTTTTCAGTCTGCCACTTAATTTCACAGAAAACTCAATGACATTTAGATATTTACATCCAGAAGATAATATATTTGGAAGAGCCCCTTCCCCCTAATTGCTTCTCCCTCAAACACAGCCAGATCTGCCAAAACATCATCTTCCTTATTATGGACTAGGTGATGTCCCCCTTTCCTATGATATCATTATGGGCAGGGGAGAACAGTTGATAAGTCTGTATTCATTTAGTGCTTAACTTTCCTTCAGGACCTGATACTCAGATCCAATGGGTGCGGGGGGAGTCAGGGAAATGAGAATCTACCTTTCATTTGCAGCATCATGGGGAAACAAACTCTACTAGCTGAAGCAAATAGAATCATATTATTCTTCTGCAAAATTTAACTGACATTACCAATGCCACATAGCTGTGATACATTATTTGGTCAGAGAGTCTACAGAATATCAAATTGCACCTCAAACAGTCTATATTTGCAGAGGTAACTCACTTTTCATCATATTTTTGTAACCATCTGATGTCGTCTTCTTCTTCACAAGACTCTTCTTTGCGCATCTGAACACTTCCAGCCATTAATAAAATTAACCCTCACAGGTATCCTTGACAGGGAGTGAAGTATCTTTACCCACCATGTTTCATAGGGGGAAACTAAGGCTTGGAGTGATTAAAGGTTTTGCCCAAACATGCAGCCTGTCCCATGATAAGGAAATTAACTCTGTTCTCTCCAATACTAGTCCAGAGATTTTAAACCACAGTTTTATTTTTTATTGCTTGCTTTCACTGGATAAAAGTTGGGTTTCTTGTCTCAGGTTGTGATTGCCACAGATGGGAGAGTTACACAGATATCAAGAGTATCCATAGTTATCACATCCCCAGTAACAACCAATATTCGTAAGGGATGTTAAGCCTGAGCTTCAGGGTTTAAGCTAATCACTCTCTATTAGAAACCAGACCATTGAATGTGTAAGGTAGATTATGACACCTCTGTCCACTGCATGGTTTCCTACTCCTTCCACTTCATGTGTTGTTGGCCATTGTAAGAGAGATTTTGTTGGACAAGAGGGAAACTGGATCTGACTCCCCTATGGCCATGACTATGGTCCTTTGCATGGTTGTGCTGTGGCTAATTCTCTGCACTTGGACACAAACTGAGATTTCAGTTTTGGAGGACAGGTGAATCCCTCCCCCCCCCCCCCCCCGTTGGTGCCAGAAGAAGACATTTCCCCTTTGAAGCAGACCATCTCTCGGCCAGTCATATTTATCCTCGCTCAGTGAAACCCACATGCAAATCCCTGCCCCAAGGTTGTCCATTTAAATACTGAGCCCCCATTCCAGGGCCCTCAGTCCCACCCCAAACACCGATCTACCCATTCCTGCCCCACGGACACCCTTTTCTTTTTGATTGCAAATGATGGAGTTCACACTGATTTTCCTTTCCCTGTTGGCTGTCCCAGGACGTAAGTAACTGTTGCAAGGGCTGGGAAATACACAAAGATGCGCGAATGATTTAACTGATACTGTGTTGTTTTTTAACCTCAGGTGTGCTATCGCAAGTGCAGCTGGTACAGTCTGGGCCGAATATGGTGAAACCTGGAGAGACCCTCTCACTGACCTGTGCTGTTACCGGTGACTCTGTCACTAATGCTTGGTGGCATTGGGTCCAACAGGCTCCAGGGAAAGAACTGGAGTGGTTGGGACAGATCAACTGGTTTAACTCCAACTGACGCACATTCTATGGCCCAGCTTTCGAGAGTCAAGCAACCATCACTGCGGATTCCTCCAAGAACCAGTTCTCCCTGCAGCTTCGCTTGCTGACAGCTGCAGATGCCGCCACCTATTACTGCTCCAGAGGTTACACTGTGACACAGAGCAGAGCAGGGGCTCATACAAAACAGGGAAGCGGTTTCTCCGCAGCAGACGAGATTTGCTGATGTCCCCTGAACAAGCCATAGAAAAACAAAGACTGGAAGCGGAGACCACAGGCCAGTGAAGGAAATCCACTTCTATAGCTAAAATGAAGAGTCGGTGTTGTCTAGTCTGTACTTAGAATGAGGGCACCTGGGTTTTCTTCTGCCACTGATCTCCTTAGAGATGTACAGATCTCAAGGGGTTTTTAGAAAGAAGGTAATTATATAGCTGGGGGAACTGAAGCATGTAGCAGTGATTTGCCCAAGGCTCATAGCAGCAGACCCAGACTTTTCAAGTCTGTGTCCACTAGACCCCCCCCCCGGCCTCCTGGGAGACCTTTACATTTTCACACAAGGCAAATGATTCATCCACTTTATTTCCAGAACGAGGATCCTCCTGCACTGCTGTGCCTATCACACAGCAAGGGACGTATGACTGCTCTCTAAACCCTGCTGCAAGAGAGTGTCAGCGTTCCTGAAAGAAGCCATGGTGCTTAGTACAGAGGAGGTTATGCAAATACAGATGAAGGTTTTCTGTTTAAATCTGTGCTTCTTTCTGTCCCTCCAGCCTGCAGCCAAAGACAACTCACAGCCCCCTGCTCTGTCCAGTTGCCCTCATGAGAACCTGCTTCTCCAACTGTGATGGAGAAAGAAAACCTCTTGGGTTACTGTGGTTCTTCTTTTCTGTTCCTGTTCTTTGGTGATGGGATTCTGGTGATGGGACACAGGGGTATGATAACTATAGGTACCACTAGGGGGGAAGAGGCTTTAGTGCGACCTTACCTGGACCCCCTGGGGGTGACAGGTTGTGGCCGGTTTAGACCAGGGGCAGGGCAGCTGGATAGAGAGGAGAACAAAGGAGAGAGAGGGGAGGAAGGAAGATGGAGGTCGGAGGGGCAGGACCTCCGGGACTCATCCTGGGGGTTTACTGTCTGCCCTCCTGGTTGATCTGAGAGCCAACTGTCCTAACTGCTGTGCAAAGTGGATTGCTAATAAACCCTCTGACTTCTACACTGGCTGAGTGTCACTGCTGATTGGGACGCCTGGGACCCTCGTGGAGGGAGGAACGCCCCCCCCCCAAGGGAGATCAGACAGAGCAAGGGTCAGACCCGCTGAGTCTGGATTTGGGAGCTGGCTACAGGTAGCGTGGAGTCCCGGGTGCTGAATGAGAGAAGGCTCCACCATAGCAGAGTCCTGGTAGGCTGTGAACAGAGGGGATCCAAGAGGCTTTTCTGGGTTCTCCGTGACACCAACATCAGGAAAAATGAGATTTTCACTCAGAATTTCTCTCACGGGAGCTACTTTAGAAAGGATTTTGTTCCCCTGTCTAAATAACAGAGCCAGAAGAATATTATAAACTGATTGCTCAGTGTGATGAAGTGGGAAACCTCTCCTAGGCTAATGCTGGATGTCAGGGGTGATGACCTTGTTTCTTCTCTGTTCTGGTGATGGGACACAGGTGGGTGATATGAAGCTGAGCCATTGGGGGCAGTTAGAAGTGGTTAGGCAACCTGTACCTGGGACCCTGGCTGGTCACACAGGTTCCAGCTGGCTGAACCAGGGGCTGAACCCTGACCCAAGAGGCAAGACCCTATGCTGGGGTTTGGTCCTAATCCCCTGGGGGGTTCCACTGCTATATGTCCTGCTGAGCTGATACCAGCTGTCCTTGCTGCTGTACAAACTGGATTGCTAATAAACCCTGTGATTTCCAGACTGGCTGAAGGTCACTGCTGATCCGGAGTGCCAGGGACCCACCTAGAGGGGTCCAGAGGGACCCAGATGGGGCAGGAGTTCGGACGCTCTGGGGCTGGACTTGGGAGCTGACTGCAGGGAAGCGTGAGACCTGGGCAGTGTTGGGAGAGAGATCTGCCTTCTCAAAGTCCTGAACAGAGGGGGAAGAGGGGTCCGGAGAGAGGCTCCTGGCGATCCCAGTCACACCCAGCAGTTTGTAAAGACATATTGGTACCATGCATTTATTCATAGGTGTCCGGTGCCGGTGGAGTCCGGAGGGGAAGTGAAAAAGTCAGGAGCTTCTCTGTGCCTCCCCTGCAGCCCCTTCTGCTCCAGCTTCAGCAGAAACACCATGGACCGGTTCCGACAGGCTCCCGGAAGAGGGCGGGAGTGGTGGCTGAGATTAATTTGGGAGGATTGAGCCCTCTGTAGCAGTTGATGCTGGTACAAATATCAGAGCTGAGGAACTTCGCCTGTCTGCCACCCTCTGGCAGCACAGTCAAAAGGAAGAGTCCTGTCTTGGCACAACGGGGGGTAGGATTGGAAAATTCTGATATCACTTATTAACTCTAATGCTCTAAAGCATCATTTTATCCCTGTAGACACAGACTTCTCTTGGCCGCAGGAATGTCTGGCCTTTCTTATTACAAGTAACGGAAGTCTTCAGGGCGTGAAGCGGGAAATAATCATCATAAACTCACAGATGATGAGGGTGGGAAGGGATCTCAGGAAGTCATCCAGTCCAACTCCATGTACTAATAAGATCAACCGAACCAAACCATCCTAGCCAGGGTTTTGTCAAGCCGTACCTTAAAAAACCCTCTAAGGATGGAGACTCCACCCCCCGGTAACCCATTCCAGTGTTTAACCACCCTCCTAGGGAAAACAGTTTTTTCCCCCAATATGCAACCTAGGTCTTCCCCACGGCAACTTGAGACCACTGATCCTTCTCTCATCTTACCACAATTGCAAACAGCCTAAGTCTATTCTCCCTGAGGCCCTCCTTCAGATATTTAAAGGCTGCGGTCAAATCCTCTCTCTCTTTTCTCTTCTACATACTGAAGAAGCCCAGTTCCTCCAATCTTTCCTAAGAAGCCACGTGCTCTAGCCCCTGATCACTTTCCTAGCCCTTGGCTGTAATTTTTCCAATCTGTCTCCATCCCTTCTGCAGTTCGAAAACTGAACCCAGGGCTCCAAAGGAGACCGCGCAAGCACTGAACACGGGAGAATAATCACTTCCCTCCGTGTGCTGACCATATGCCTACTAAATACAGCCCAATATCCCCTTAGCAATGCGAGTGTGATCAGTCTCGGGTGCAGGTGTCCACGGGCGGGTAAAGTGACAGCAAAGACACCTTTGAACGTTAGGGAAAACGTGGGCACCTCTGAGACTGAGGGTGAGAATGCTGAAGAAAGCATGAGTTTGATGGGAGATGAGTGTGGAAGGATGAGTGTCAGCGTGAGTGGTCACAGGTGCAGGAGTGTAAATGGGGATGGAATTGTATTTATTATTATTATTTAATTTATGTATTTATTATTATTCACAGTAGTAGTAATATTCATCCGGTTATGTTGTGGGTAGTTGTGCACTTACCACCCGTAGCCTCCGATCCCAGACCAGGACCCCGAAGACAGACCACCAGTCTCCCCCCTCCTCTGAATCTACAATCTCGGTATCTATGGGCTGTGGAGGAGGAGTGCGGATGGGAACAGGAATGGCAACTTAACACAAATACAAATCCCCATCTCTAATAATAAACTCCCTTAAGAGCTCCCTGCACCTTGCTAGCAAAAAGGTTCTCTGACATTGAATTTCTCACCTCAGAGAACGTGAATGTCCAGTGAAAGTCCCAGCCCCATGCTCCCTGTCCCCACTCCCTGACCCAATGTTTTAATTAGCACGGACTCGGGACGCCACTTCCTCACCGCCATATAACCCGATGGCAAGCAGGCCCTAAATCAGTAAAAGGGGAATTATGCTCAGACAAGGGGGCAGTTTCTCTCTTTTATACACAAGATTCGGATCCCACCATTCTAGTGTCCACACACACAAAACAAGGGTCTATCTGAGCATTGGTGCAAGAGACTCACAACATTAAGGGAAGGCGTTTGGATCCTTTATAACCAGGGGATATGCAAATAGAGTAAGAGTTTCCCCTTTAAACCCGTGCTTCTATCTTTCCAGGCTGCAACCAGAAAGCCCATCTGCAGCTCTGTGACTTTGTCCAGTTATTAGCCAACCCGAGTGAGAAGTTTCCCTTCCAGCACAAGGAAAAATGAGACTTTGCATCGCAGTTGTTTTCATGATAGAAGTCTTGGAAGGTATCTTTTCCCCCTGATTAAATAACAGAACTGGAGAACTTTAAAAAAAATCGTTGTTTTTATACCAAGATTTTTACTATTCTTTAATTTCCAGGTGTCCGGTCTCAGCAGCTGATGGAGTCCGGAGGGGATGTGAAGAAGCCTGGAGACTCCCTCCGCCTCTCCTGCAAAGCCTCTGGCTTCACCTTCAGTAGCTACGGGATGCATTGGGTCCGGCAGGCTCCTGGGAAGGGGCTGGAGTGGGTAGCTGCGATACAGTGGGATGGGGCAAGGCAGTGGTATTCCCAGGCTGTCCAAGGACGATTCACAGTCTCCAAGGATGACTCCAATAACCTTCTGTATCTGCAAATGACTGCCCTGAGAGCCGAGGATACTGCCCGCTATCACTGTGCGAGGGACACAGCGAGGCAACGGCTGTTGATGCTTGTACGAAATAGAGAGTTCCCGAAAGTCTACTGTCTGCTGCTCGGTGGCAGTACGGACACACACAAAAACAGAGCTGTCCTGGGCAGAACGTGGGGCTGGGGGAGAGAGAGAATGGCCAGCAGGCTGAAATACTCCGACATCACGGATTATCTCTTGAATGCCCAGAGATCACCTCTTTATTCCAGGACACGCAGTGGTGCTAGTCTATGCAAACTAACCAGGAGTCTCCATGCCATAAAGATGCAAATAATAATTCTAGAAAAATAGAAGATGAAGATAGGCAGGACCTTCGAGAGGTATATAGCCAACCCCCCCTCAAAGGAGGAACAACCCTAACTAAACTATCCCAGCCAGGGCTCTGTCATCCTGGCCTTAGACATTTCTAAAAATGGAGATTCTTCCCCATCCCTAGACAACCCCATTCCAGTGTTTCACTAGCCTCCTAGGGAAAAAGTTTTTCTTAACATGCAGCCTTGACCTCCCTCACAGCAACTAGAGACCATTGCTCCTTTTTCTCATCTGCCACAACAGAGAACAGCCAAGCCCCATCCTCCATTTACCTCCTGGCCACTATCTAATCTTCCCTGATTCGTCTCTTCCTCAGATTTAACAAGCTCCCAGTTTTCTCACTCCCTCCTAATAAACCGTGCTCAGCCCTTTTGGTGCCTTCTCTATATGGCGAAAAATCTGCCTGGAAATATGTTCATTCATTCATTCAGTCATTCTTCCCCTGTCCAGTTCGGATGCAACGGCACTGTGAACATACGCATAAGGGACAATTAGACTCCCTCTGCTTGAATCTTGCTAGAGACATTAAATCACAAAAGAAGTTGTGTCTCCTACTGGGAGGTGGGTATGCATAAGGGAACTACAATTTACTGTTTCAATCCTTCTATCCCTGTCTAAAGAGAAAATCTGTCTCCCCGCTGTCTGTCCGCATCGTTGCCAGCCAGCCCCACTGAGACCCCCCCCCCCCCGAGCAAGGGAAAACCAGACCCCGACTCGTTTTCCATTTTCACGGTACCACCTTAGAAATTTATGCAGAGGAAGGAAGAGGATTTTTTTTTTTTTTGTGCAGTCCGAGAGCTTTTTATCTGCACGCACCAGATCACAGGTGCAGCACTTGTCGTACGGAGGGGTGGGGGGGTGCTAAAAGAGCCCAGCGACTTCCTCAAACTCTTCTGCAAAGCACCGGGAATTATTTTAAGCGGTTCCTACGTGCACTGAAACCGTAAGAGAGACCTTGGAAGGAACAGGAATCTCTTCTCGAAATGTACCCAACCCGAGGTAAAATTACACAGTTCACATGTTTACTCTAGCAATGGGTCTTGAATCCCCAGATCGAGACATGAGACCGTAAGAATGGTCGCATTGGGTCAGAACCATGGTCTAGCCAACCCACGATCTAGCCCAGTGGCCAATGCAGGGGCTTCAGACGGAGTGACCAGAACAGGGGAATCATCGAGTGACCCACAGGGGAGGATTTATATCTGTAACACGCAGGAGGATATGCAAATCAGTGCGAGCGATTCCTCTTTAAATCTCTCACTGCCCAGGCTGCATCCACAGAGAATTCGCAGCTCAAGTGTCTCTGCAGTTACCGACCAACTCACCACAGACCTCTCGGCCCAACCTCAGAAAAATGAGACTGTGGCTCCTTTTAGTGTCCGTTGTAGCAGCTTTGGAAGGTATTCTTCGCCCCTAGTTTGGGTTAAAAGAGTCGGAGGAAGTTTCAGTTGCTGGTAAACCATAGTGATGTGGCTGTAATGTGCGTTTATTCCCAGGTGTGCTGTCACAGATTCAGCTGGTGGAGTCCGGAGGGGATGTGAAAAAGCCCGGAGACTCTCTCACACTGACCTGCACAACCTCAGGGTTCAGCATCGACAGCTACTGGATGAGCTGGGTCCGTCAGGCTCCCGGGCAGGGGCTGGAGTGGGTATCAGCTATTAATAGAGCAACAACACATTACGGAAATGCTGTGAAAGGGCGATTCACCACCTCTACAGACGGCTCTAAGAAATTGATATATCTGCAAATGACCGGCCTGAAGCCGGAGGACACCGCCCGCTATTACTGTGCAAGATACACAGTGAGAGGAAGTCGCTCTGAACTCAAACAAAAACCTCGCTATGCTGCCAGGAGAGGCATTCCCAGCGGTTTTGACGCTCGCTGTCTAGGGACTGGAAGAAGAACATAGATCAGAGATAAGAGTAATCTATTTTATGGAAAATAAATGTGACAGCCTGGCTGCCTCCTGACCTAAAACTGTGGTTTGGGAACCTGAAACTCAAGCTTTTTAATGCAATATTAGCAGTAAAGGGCCCTACCATCAATCAAACTGTTTCCATGCCCCATTTCCACCGGAAATCCCTCCTACCGACTTCCGGACCTGCCC
>ML683231.1:141488-161303 GCA_007922195.1 Podocnemis expansa | reverse complement strand
AGAGCAAGGATTGGCCCCTCTGAGCTTGGAGTTGGGAGCTGGCTGCATGGAGCGTGGAGACCCAGGTGATGGACGCGGGAGGAGACTCCACTGTAGCAGAGTCCTGACTGGCGGTGGACAGAGAGGATCCAAGAGGCTTTTCTGGGGTCTCCCTCACACAACCCACTGATGGCTTAAAGGGAAACTAGATTATTTATTTATCTTATTCCTTTCCCATACACTGGATCGTCATTCTGGGTTTCCTCACAGAAGTGCTGGGTAAAAAGCCTGAGACTATATTAGAGGAAATGAGCAGCGGGGTGGGTGTCATTCAATCAACCATCAATGCCTACAACTTTTCCATTTTAGGATCATAGAATTAATCGATCCAGCTGTCACTCAGCAGAGATTATTTTGCCACCTGGTTACCTGCAACAAACCATGCTCCCAAGTCTGCCAACATCTCTGCACACTAGATACCGTCATAGGTCTTAATCAAGCTTGCTATTCCATCAAAGGGTCATTTATCTGCTCATCTATCAATGTGATATGTGCCATCATGTGCCAGAAATGCCCCAACACCTTATACATTGGACAAACAGGATGATCCCTGCTCAAAAGAATAAATGGACATAGAGCTGATGTCAGAAATCACAATCCAGAAAAAAACAAAACAAAACAAACAAACAAACAAAAAAACAGTTGCTGAGCACTGCCATCTTTCTAATCACTGGATAAATGATTTGTTAACACCCCCCTGAGAGATGTGACTGGGACATCAAGACTTCAAAGAGAAACAGCTGAACTGGAATTAATATGCAAATTAAACAGTGTGAAAGAAGGATTTAATCCAGACTATGGGTTCTTTTCCCATTACGAAAGGTAATTAGACTTCAGGCTTCCCATGGTTTGAAACTAACAACTGCTCTGGTTTGCTCTTACTGTATGACCTGATCCTATGTTTTACACCCCCTTGCATTTAGTTTAATTCCATTCTGTAAGTTCACCCATCTCCGAAGCATCTGACAAAGTGGGATTTTCTCCCATGAAAGCTCATGCAAAAAATAAATCTGTTAGTCTTTAAGTGCCACAGGACTCCTTTTTTTTTTTTAACTCTACACTTTCCTGGATGTTGAAACAGCTCCTTCAGCTCGGATCAAAATGTCTGGCTTGAAACCCGAGGACATCACCTGCTACTACTGTGTTAGAAAGGCAGAGGTATAAAATCTACTACCTCTGGTGTGAAAATCTGCATGGCACTACCTCCCTTGTCTCATGAGACCCGTGCAGCGGGTGCGTTACAGCTCTGAGCACTGCCATGAGAAAAACGGCTCTGCTCCGACTGAATAAAGAAACTTGCCACTGCTTTTTAGCCCGCCTAATTCCCTGGCAAGATCACTGGAAACAACAGTTCCAGAGACTGTTACCATTAATTGGAAAAGATCAGGGAGAGAGACTCCCTGAACAAGCAGGAGCTGATCCCAGTAGCCAGGAGTCAAGGGTACTGGGTGCAGAGAGCACCAGAGTTTTGGCTGCTCCTCATTTTCCTTGAAAGTCCCTAGGACTGACCTGCCAGGGCATCTCTCACTTGGATCAAGAATCAGGCCTTTCTCAGACAATTTCCCTACAAGCTCCATCTCTTGGCACATGGGAGATACAGATTCTGAGAGTCACATTAATCATCAGAATGGATGCCTTAACTCAGTGTTCTGCACCATGTGGCTCTAGAGCAGCGGCTCCCAAACTTTTCTCCGCTGTGGCACATCTTGATCCCTTCAAATTTTTCATGGATATTCAAATTAACTTAAATTACTTTTGAATATTCATGAACCATGGCACAGTGTTTTGGAAATGCACCTATGAGGGGTTGTAGGGGTAGCAGAGCAGGGTTGTCAAAACAGGGAGGTCAGGAGTCGTGCGCAATGGCAGGCGGAGTGTGGGAAGCAGAGCAGGGCAAGGGGGTGAAAGAGAATGAGGGCGGCCATGTGGGGAACAGCACAGTAGTGGCAAGAGAGGAAGGGAGAACAAGAGTGGCTTTGTGGGCGGGGCAGAGGGGAACCTGAGGAGCAGGAAGATACAGCAGGGGAGCACGGCACAGCACCCACTTCCCGCTTCTCCACAGTGGCTCCCTGCCACCCGGGGCAAATCCTCACCCCACAGCTGCTCCCTCTTACCCCAGTGGGTCCTGTCCTCCCCTCCCCCAGCCCCCTGCTGACTGTGATGGACCCTCCTCTCACTGAAGGGGCCAGAACTAGGCCTCCAGCCCCCAGCAACACCCCCCACAGCCACCCCACCCCCCAGCTACACCCCTCCATACACACAGCCACCCCACCCTCCAACAACACCCCCCAACTAAACAGCCACCCTACAACCCCAGCTATACAGCCTCTGCTACACAGCCACTCCCACCCACCTCTGCTATACACAGACCTGCTGCACACAACCCGCAGCAGCCACCCCACCTCCAAAGCCCTTACCTGGGCTGTTTGCAGGCTGCCTGACACAAGCTGCTCTGCCCTGCAGGGATGGATTCACACACTCCCAGCCTCCCGCCTCTCTCTGCTGACTGGGCCTAAGGTGGAGTCATTGGAAAGCTGTGTTTGGGCTGCTCCTGCTATTTTTAAGGGGACCCCTAGAATTTCACGTTCCAGTGCCTTCCTCTATTTTTAGGGGGGCCAGAATGCTGCCTGCCTAAAACTAGGGGACCCCAGAACTATATGCTGGTGCCTTCCCCCTTACTTTAACCCCTGCCTTTTCCCAGCCCTGCACAGCCCACGTGGCTGGGCTGAGCAGGGAGGGAACTTCAACGCCAGCTCTCAGAGATGCTCACAGCACACTTTGGATGTTGCCATGGCACACCAGTGCATCCCAGCACACTGGTTGGGAATCACTGCTCTAGAACCGCAAATGGATCTTTGGCTGCCCTCTTGCAGCTCCTGGCTTCGGGCCTCCCCCTACCACCAGGGGACCCTGTGGGCCACGCATGCCAAGCTTCGAGCTCCCCCCAGTGAGGGGGGAAAAAGTCCTGTGGTACTTAAAGATTAACAGATTTATTTAGCTCATGAACTTCTGTGGAAGAAAAATCCCATTTTGTCAGCTCTGAAGACGGGGGAACATACAGCATGGGGTGAAAATAAATGTAAGGGACAGTAAGACATATGATCAGGTCATATAGTAACAGCAAATCAAAGTAGTGATGAAGATGCAAACAGCACACAGAGGACAGTGAAGTCACATTACCTGTTGTAATGGGAAAAGAAGCCCTGGTCCTGAACCAGTCCTGCATTCACAAAATCTAATCTGCATATCAGTTCTAATTCAGCTGTTTCTCTTCGAAGTCTTGATGTCCCACTGACTTGCTTGAGCAGGATGGTTAACAAATCATTTATAGAGTGTTTAGAAAGGTGAAAGTGCTCATCAACTGGTTTTTCTGTTTTGTGATTTCTTATGTCAGCTTTGTACCCATTCTTTTGCACAGAGATTGTTCTGTCTGTCCAATGTATAAGGTGTGTGGGCATTTCTGGCACAGGATGGCATAAATCACATTAGTGGATGAGCAGGTGAATGAACCCTTTGTGGAGTAGCTGGCTTGATTAGGACTGCCATGACATCTTTTGTGCCAATATGTGGGCTTGGAACATTTACTTATCCTCAAACACTCCACACAGGAGATCCACTTTCTGGACACTACAGTACAAAAGATACAGCCTAACAGCTTTAGAAAGTCACAGCACTGCCCTTAGAAACACTGTGGAGAAATGGTCTATATAACTATGTGATATTGCTTTAGAAAGGCATTAAATATTATCTAGCAATACCCATCTCATCTCTAAACTGGCCTCATCCAAAAACTGGTCTCTCTACAATGTGAAAACATAAGGCCAATTCAATTACCCTGTCTTCGGTTCATCTATCTATATATCCACCTATCTGATCTTAGCTTATCTGCTGGGAAAGAGATTTCTGCTACCAAAGAAGGAGTTGTTCTTTCCTCTGTCTGTCCAGTGCTGCTTTGTCTTATCATTTGGGAATCACTAAAAAGAAAAGGATATTAATTAGAGGTTGGGTTCATAGATAGCTAAAGGAATTGTGTATTTAATTTCCAGTCATCACAGAACTTCATGGGTGTGAGATCATCTCCCCCTCTGGTTGCAAGGAGAATCCCACTCCAAGTGGATGGACAGAACTGGGAAAGTGGCTTTGACCCTTCAGAAAATCAAAATAAACTGAGTACAGCAGGAAAGTAGTTCTGGATGAAAATCCCCCCAAAAGGGGCAGAATAGGGCTCTTATTTTCTAAAGGAGTTAGGTACAAAATGTCAGATTGACTGTCACTGTGAACCGAGGAGCTGATGCCATTGGACCTATTTGAAGCTCCAGGCCTACTGCTGTGATTTTGACCTGATCTTAAAAGAGAGGATGATATTTTACTCTTCTTTGCTCCTAGTATTGACGGGCTTTATCCAGGGGCGTCACTGGCCCAGGGAGGGACCCGGGGCACGGGCCCAGGCCCCACCCCCAGCCCACAGGCCCCACCCCCTGGCCGGGGACAGGGCCAGAAGCCACTGCGCCACTGTGGGCGGCTAAGCCCCGCATCCCCGGCTGGGGACCGGGCTGGAAGCGGCCACGGGTGGTGGGGTTCCGCATCCCTGGCCAGGGATGGGGCTGCCGCTGATACAGGCAGCTTGGCCCCGGATTCCCCGCCATGGCCGCGGGCAGCCGGGCCCCGGATCCCCAGCTGGGGATGGGGCCACCGCAGCCACCTGCGTCTGGGCACTGGATCTCAGGCCCGATTGAGCTGGAGATCCAGGGCACCGGCGCTTGGATTCAGGGCACGTGCTCCAGGTGCCCAGCGCCAGCGATGCCTCTGGCTTTATCAATTCCTTGTGTCCTGCTCCTTGACCAGTATTCTCTCATACACAAATCACCAAAACACTAAAGACAATGGAAAAATTTTCCCTGACAACGTGTGAATTTGAAAGCAACAGCTAGAAATCATTAGCTAGTGACTCATATCAGTTCCTTGACTCTGTGGTGATGTGAACAGTTATTTGGGGCCTCACAGCAACATTTTAGGCTCTGCACACATTTAGCGAGAAATAAGGGCACTCCTACTGGAGACACAGGGACATTAACTAGGATCCAACAAGGGGTCTGGTGGCACTTATGAAGACTAACAGATTTGTCTATAGAATAAGCAACAGATTTGTTTATTTATCACATGAGCTTTCCTAGAAGAAAATTCCACATCATCAGAGGCTTTGAAAGCTCATGCGGTAAGTAAATAAAACTGTTACTCTTTAAAAGTGCCACCAGATTACTTGTTTGTTTTGCCGGATTAGACTAACACAGCAACCCTTCAGGAATTTAATTCAGACCAGTAAGGGAGAGGGCCTGTCTCTTTTATAAGGAGTGGAATATGTAAACAGTGTTGACAGTTTCCTGCTTAAGTCTGTCCCTCTCTCTGCACAGACTGCACCCAGAAAGACAATCTGCTTGCCCGGTGTGTGTGCAGATACCAGTCAAATCTCCTCTCCAAGAGCACGGAACATGAGACTTTCTGTCTTTCTCGTGTTCATCATGGGCATTTTGTAAGGTATATTCTAAGCTAAATACTTGGTGACAGATGAAGATTTTGTGTTTGCTCTTTTGATTCTAATATGTGTATTGCCTCTTTATTCCAGATGCCTGGCCAGAGATCAGCTTGATGGAGTCCGGAGAAGAGGTGAAAAAGCCCAGAGACTCTCCACATTTCCTGAAAAGCCTCCAGATTCAACTTCAGCCTCTACGATATGAGCTGGGTCCGACAGGCTCCAGAGAAGGGACGAGAATGGGTCATTTATATCAAATATGATAGGAGTTATAGCTACTACCTAGATCTGGTGAAAGGCCAATTCACCATCTCCAGAGATAACTCCAACAACCTGCTGTACCTGCAAATGACCGGTCTGAGAGCAGAGGACACTTCTGTCTATTACTGTATTAATGCACACCACTGACACCAAATCCAGTGATGCTAATACAAAAACAAAAACAACAAAAATGTGCAATGACATGAACTGCCGTGCTGTGGGCCACAGAAACGAGAGCTGGCACCAAAGCAAATCAAATGCACCCCACCAACTGGTTTCGTATCTTATATTCTTAAGCAATGTCACCCATTTATACACAAAGTGGTTGAACATCAGCCCCTCAGGGCTCAGAAATGATTTACTCCCAATCATGAGCTCAGGAAATCTATGTTTCCTCTTGGGTAGAATCAGCTGATTCCTCATCTGTCTTTAGCTGCAGGGGCCTTGATTCAGGTCTTGCTGGGGGAGTCAGGATTGGATGGAAAAGAAACTGGACTTTCTCCGCCCCTCCTGTTAGCCTCTAGGTTTGTCTTTGACAGGTATTTTTTGACCGGGTGCCTCCGGTCCCCAGGTGGGGATCAGGATGAATCTCCACCATAGACATCATTGGGAGTGGCAGGTTAGCCCATTTCAGAGAAGGGGTTTGTGATGAAGTGAGAAACCTCTCTTGGAATGGTTCAGGATTTCATGGGCGACAACTCAATTTCTCTTTTCTGTTTCTGTATTCAGGTGATGAGACCCAAGGTGTGCGATTATTACAGAGAATACTAGAGGGCAGAGGGGATTTTAGGCAGTCCTTACCTGTACCCAGGGGCATCGCTGGCGCTGGGCACCTGGGGCACATGCCCAGTCGGGCCGGAGATCTGGGGCCAAGCTGCCCGCACCTGCGGCAGCCCCGTTCCCAGCTGGGGATCCAGGGCTAAATGGCGGACACCGATCCTGGCTCTGTCCCCAGCCAGGGATCCGGGGCTCAGCAGCCCTTGGCCACTGCCGCAGCAGCCCCGTCCTTGGTGGGGTATCCAGGGACCAGCCACCCACAGCCATGGCAGCCCTGTCCCCAGCTGGGGATCCAGGGCTCAGCTGCCTGCAGTAGCAGTGGCCACTTTGGCCCCATCCCCGGCTGGGGATGCAGGGCCCAGAAGCACGTGGCAGCTTCTGGCCCTGTCCCCAGCCAGGGGGCATGGCCTGTGGGCAGGGGGGGGGCCTGGGGCCATGCCCTGGATCCCTCCCCGGGGCAGTGATTCCCCTGCCTGTACCCCAGCTGGTTACACAGGTTGTGGCAGGCTAAGACAAGAGGACAGGGCTCCCTGGCACGAGAAGGAGAACAAAGGACTAGAGACGAGAGGACGTGGTAGGAAAACGGAGGTCTAAGATGCAAAACCTCCAGGCATAACCCTATTTGTTGGGGCATTTACTACTATACTTCCTGTGTAATTTGATAGCCAACTGTCCTAGCTGCAGAGGCGTCGCTGGTGCTGGGCACCCCGGGGCACGTGCCCTGAACCCCAGTGCTGGTGGCCTGGATCTCCGGCCCAATCGGGCTGGAGATCCGGGCCCCAGCCACCGGCAGCCATGTTGGCCCCATCCCCGGCCGGGGATCCGGGGCCTGGCCACCCGCGGCTGCGGAAGGCAATCCAGAGCCTAGCCGCATGCACCAGTGGCAGCCCCATTCCCCACTGGGGATGCAAGACCCTGCCTGCCGTGGCTGCTTCCGGCCCCATCCCCAGCCAGGGGTGAGGGGCTGTCACGGAGAACCCAGAAAAGCCTCTTGGATCCCCTCTGTTCACAGCCCACCAGGGACTCTGCTACGGTGGAGCTTTCTCCCATTCACCAGGGTCTCCACGCTACCTGTAGTCAGCTCCCAAATCCAGGCTCAGAGGGTCCGACCCTTGCTCTGTCTGGTCTCCCTTTGGGGGGGTTCCTCCCTCTACGAGGGTCCCAGCCGTCCCAATCAGCAGTGACACTCAGCCAATGTAGCAGTCAGAGGGTTTATTAGCAATCCACTTTGCACAGCAGCTAGGACAGTTGGCTCTCAGATCACCTAGGAGGGCAGATAGTAAACCCCCAGGACAAGCCCCAGAGGTCCTGCCTCTCTGACCTCCATCTTCCTTCCTCCTCTCTCCTTTGTTCTCCTCTCTAACCAGCTGCCCTGCCCCTGGTCTAAACCGGCCACAACCTGTCATCCCCAGGGGGTCCAGGTAAGGTCGCACTAAAGCCTCTTCCCCCCTAGTGGTACCTATAGTTATCACACCCCTGTGTCCCATCACCAGAATACCATCACCAAAGAACAGGAACAGAAAAGAAGAACCACAGTATCCCAAGAGGTTTTCTTACTTCATCACAGGGGCCTAGTGGCACATGGCGGCACGGCAGCACTTGGCCCTGTCCCTGGCCAGCGGGCGGGGCCTGCAGGCTGGGGGCTGGGCCTGCGGGCCGGGGCCGGGGCCGGGGCCTGGGACCGTGCCCCAGGTCCCTGCCCCTGGCAGCGACGCCCCTGCCTAGCTGCTGTGAGAACTGGATTGTTAATAAACCCTCTGACTTCCACACTGGCTGAGATTCACTTCTGATTGGGACTTGCTGGGACCCTTCTGCAGGGAGGACCCCTAAGGGAGTCCAGAGGGAGCAAGGGTGTGACCCTCTGATGCTGGAGTTGGGAGCTGGCTGTGCTGTAGCGTGGATACCTGAGCTGGAGGGGAGAAGATTCCACCCTGGCAGATTCCTGATAAGCTGTGAGCAAAGGGAATCTAAGAAGCTTTGTGTTGTAATACATCCCAGAGCTATTTTTATTTACTATCTCTAAAGTCACAACTAGAGAGAGAGGCTATTTGTCCCTGTCGTCCTGAGATGTTAGGGCACTGTCTGGTTTTACTGTGAGAGATCAAAGTCAGACCCCTCCCCTCCAAGTGTGGGTGTTTTCCTTCTGGAGCACACACAGTGTGCAGTATGAGGGTCCATTGAAACTAGTCCCCTATATTCTCACCTTTAATATCTGTCATTCACCCCAAACAATGGGATGCTCTACGCTAAGTAAAATATTTTGTCACTTGAACACAGCAGCAGTAACTTTCCTACTCTCCTTTGGGCTACATGGGGGGGGGGGTGTTGTTGATCATATCCTGCCCATGCAGGCTTCAGAGGGGATGCTGGCAGGTGGCCATCATCAAATCCTTCTTGGGCGGGTCACTGCTATACTGCCTGACATCAACTACGTCAGTCCCTCACAGCTGAGCTGAATGTAAGCAGCGTCCTCCTGGACTGGAGCAGGACATGACACACAGTTCCTGTCTATTCCCAGAGGTGCCTCCACTCTAGGGGGCAGGGGGTAGTGGATGAGGGATTCTCTCAGCAGCAATGTGGTAAGTAAGGCACGAGAGACAGATCCCTTTAGTCCAGGTACAGGTGTGGGCGAAGGTGTCATGGAGAACCCAGAAAAGCCTCTTTGATCCCCTCTGTTCACAGCCAATCAGGACTCTGCTATGGTGGAGCCTTCTCCCATTCATCACGGGTGTCCACACTACCTGTAGCCATCTCCCAAATCCAGACTAAGAGGGTCCAACCCTTGCTCTGTCTGGTCTCCCTTGGGGGGGGGGTTCCTCCCTCCATGAGGGTCCCAGCCGTCCCAATCAGCAGTGACACTCAGCCAGTGTAGGAGTCAGAGGGTTTATTAGCAATCCAGTTTGCACAGCAGCTAGGACAGTTGGCTCTCAGATCAACCAAGAGGTCTAACAGTAAACCCCAGGACAAGCCCCGGAGGTCCTGCCTCTCCAGCCTCCATCTTCCTTCTCCCCCATCTTCTCCCTTTGTTCTCCTCTCCATCCAGCTGCCCTGCCCCTGGTCTAAACCGGCCACAACCTGTCACCCACAGGAGGTCCAGGTAAGGTCTCACTAAAGCCTCTCCCCCCTAGTGGTACCTATAGTTATCACACCCTTGTGTCCCATCACCAGAATACCATCACCAAAGAACAGGAACAGAAAAGAACCACCACAGTAGCCCAAGAGGTTTTCTTACTTCATCACAGAAGGGCTGACCCAGATTTCCTGAAAATGCTGCCTGGCTGTGGGAGTGGAAGTGGGATTGCCCCCCCTCCCCCTCCTGGGGCAGAGCTGAGTCTAAAAAGCTGCCTTCAGCTCTGAAGCAATCATGTCTCTGACCTACCTGGCTGGACCATTCATGTTACAGCTGTGAATGCAAGGTTCCCTCAGCATTACAATGTGTTTATTAAGGAAAGGTGGGAGACACAGGGGTGCCTACAGGTTGCCAGCCCATGAGGATATGCTGAGTTAGACCCAAACTAGATCCTTTTTCACCTATCCAGCTCTGCAGAAAGAGAGGAGGGTGGTTGTTGTTGTTTTTTTGTTTGTTTGTTTTGTTTTGTTTTGTTTTGTTTTGTTTTTTAATGCACATCTTCTGCTCCCATGAGGACTGGGAGCCAATTGCCCTTCTGTCTTTGACTGAATGCCCCAGAACATCCTGGTAATTCAAGACTTTTCTCTGCACCTGAGTTTTCTCATCCAAAGAAAAGAAAAGACAGCTTTACCAGTCTTGGTAGACTTAAGTCTGTGTTTCCGACCAGGAAGTGCTGAGCCCTGTTGACTGATAATCCAGACCATCTGAAGAGATCTGAAGCAGACACAAAAATGGAGGCATATTTAAAAATTAGTCATTTCTGAAATATTGACCTGTGTATGTGTGATAAACTAAGAAAAACCTCATGGGCTACTGTGGTTCTTCTTTCCTGTTCCTGTTCTTTGGTGATGGTATTCTGGTGATGGGACACGGGGGTGTGATAACTATAGGTACCACTAGGGGGGAAGAGGATTTAGTATGACCTTATCTGGACCCCCTGTGGGTGACAGGTTGTGGCTGGTTTAGA
The DNA here is from genome assembly GCA_007922195.1 of Podocnemis expansa. Taxonomy (NCBI): domain Eukaryota; kingdom Metazoa; phylum Chordata; order Testudines; family Podocnemididae; genus Podocnemis; species Podocnemis expansa. The sequence continues at coordinate 150,599 of ML683231.1, read as the reverse complement.
CCAGGGGCAGGGTAGCTGGATGGAGAGGAGAACAAAGGGAGAAGAGGGGGAAGAAGGAAGATGGAGGTTGGAGGGGCAGGATCTCCAGGGCTCATCCTGGGGGTTTACTGTCAGACCTCCTGGTTGATCTGTGAGCCAGCTGTCCTAGCTGCTGTGCAAACTGGATTGCTAATAAACTCTCTGACTTCTATACTGGCTGAGTATCACCGGTGATTGGGACTATTGGGACCCTCATGGAGGGAGAACCCCTCCCCCCCCCCCCCAAGGGAGACCAGACAGAGCAAGGGTCAGACCCTCTGAGCCTGGATTTGGGAGCTGGCTACAGGTAGTGTGGAGACTTGCACTGGATGGGCGAAGGCTCCACCGTAGCAGAGTCCTGATTGGCTGTGAACAGAGGGGATCCAAGAGGCTTTTCTGGGTTCTCCATGACAGTTTCCAGGACAAAAGTTAAGTAAAATTTAAGATGATTTCTATAGAGAGTGGGAGACAGGAAAGGAGGCAGTCTTCACAGTGAGGTTCCTGTGACAGACACACACACAATAATTTATAGTCACTCATCTCCAGTTGCTTGGGCCTGGCAATCATGCCAGTGTAGATGCAGGCATGCACAGACGTACATACCCATGACATGATTCATTGCTTCCAGTAGCGGGCAGCTGTGAAACCACAGCCCTTCTGTTATAAGGTGCCACAGGAATCTCGTTATTTTTGCTGTACACAGATCAACACAGCTACCCCTCTGGAAACAAGAAAATACATTTCTTTATTGGATTTCTGAACATTTTTTGGTCCTACAGTCATAATCCTTTTTTTGTCCTAGAGATGAAAATCTATATCTCCTCCAGATTTCCATTTCCCTCTGCTCTTACTACAAAGGTTTGTCACTCATAGGTACCTAAACCCAGCCTTTCTCTCTCTACAGCTGCAGTTCTTTGTACCTCCATGTTAACAGGTTTATATTTATTTAAATGCCCAGCACCTTTTGAAATAGCCAGTTCTCCAGTGAAGAGACACCTACTGACATCAGCAGAGTTTTGGTCACAACCTCAGACATGAGGTGGGCACAGGAGTCTCCAATCCACCACAAACAATCACATAGCTGGAGCTCTCCCCGATGGTTTATCTGCACTTGTTGATACCCAGATTCCAGTTCTTGGCCCCAGGGAGCTCTCCTCTGTGCCAGCCCAGTGCCCTGTCCTCTGCTTCCTTCTTCCAACCCTCCCAGAGGCATCTCTGCTCATCCCATGTGAGCTCCACACTGAAGTAAGAGCATCTCTGAGGGATAACAATGAGGGGTAATATAGACACCCCTGAACACATGGGGCATTGCCATGTACTGAGTGCTCACTCCCTGCTATGTATTATAGACAACTTGTGAAACTGCATGCAAATCCCTGCACCCAGGACTTCTGTTTAAATTCAAACCCCTAGATTCCAGGAGTCCAGTCTCTCCCCAGACAGAACTGCTGCTTCCTGTCAGCTGGGGAGTTTCCCTCATTGCATAGAAACAGTAATTAAATTTCTGTTGCTTTTCCTTTTCTTGTTCTTTGTTCTTTGCCCCCTCCCGTAAGTGTCTCTGGGACAAGAAGGAAACTGGGGACTGACCCACAGTTTCCTTCTGTGACTAATTCAATCGTCTCTCTCTTTCCCTTTCCCCAGGTGTCCTCTCTCAGAAACAGCTTACCCAGACTGGCCCAGTAACAGTGAAGCCTGGAGGGTCCCTCAGTATTACCTGCAAAGTCTCTAGTGCCTCTGTCAGAAGCTACTATTGGGGCTGGGTCCAGAAGGCTCCTGGGAAGGGCCTGGAGTGGCTGGGATTTATTCGGAGCACTGAAAGAGGAGGAACTACAGAGTACAACCTAGCTTTCAAACCTCGTGTCACCATCACCCGGGACACCACGAAAAGATGAACTTTATCTCCAGCTAGGCTCACCGGCTATGTTCACACAGGGCAGGCTTGTTTCGAAACAAGATGTTTCAAAATAACTTTTTATTTCAAAACACCTTATTTTGAAGGACAAAAACTTTGTCCTCGAAATAAGGGAGCGAAATAGCAGGTCCACAGTATGGACCTGCTATTTCGCTTGGGGAGGGGACTGCAGGCACTGGCAGGGTGCAGCGCAGAGGGGTGCTGCACCCCACGGGTGCCGGCAGAGGGCTGCAGGCACTGGCGGAGTCAGGTGCAGGGCTGCGACTCACTCCGCCGGTGCCTACAGGGGACTGCAGGCACCAGCGAAGTGAGGCACAGCGGGGCGCCTCACCCCAGGGCTTTAAAGCCCTGGCTGCCCCCAAACCTGGCGACAGTCCCTGGCGCACAGCTGGAGCTCGGGGAATCCCGGTCCGGTGCTCACTCCGCCGCAGCAGCAGCGGGCTCCAGCTGTGCGCTGGGGACTGCGCCGCCAGGTTTGGAGCAGCCGGGGCTTTAAAGCCCCTGGGGTGAGGTGCCCCAATGCGCCTCACCTGGCGGGTGCCTGCAGAGGCTTGCAGGCACCCGCAGAGTGCGGCGCAGTACCGCATCCGCCCCCCCCCACGGACACCCATCAGCACCCTGGCCAGGGTGCTGAGGGTTCCCTGGCCATGTTGCTGAGGGGACAGCCCTTCCTCCCAGGGTGCTAGGCACCCTGAGAGGAAGGTCACATGTTGTTTCGGAGCACTTTGTTCCGAAACAACATGTCCGCACAGGGCTGTTTCGAAACCAAATGAGGTTTTAGCTGTTTTGAAACAACGGTGGCCATTTCGAAACAACCGGTTTGCTTGTTTCAAAATGGCCATGCATCGTGTGGCCATGGCAGTTCTTATTTTGAAACAACCCCTGTTGTTTTGAAATAAGAAGTGTATGTGAACATACCCACTGACTGCTGCAGATGCTGACACTTATTACTGTGCCAAAGAGGCACACAGTGACACAGAACAAAGCAGGGACTGGTCCAAAAGGGGGAAGCGGGTTTCTAAATAGCTAACCAACTGGAATCAGGGGTGTCACTGCACTGGGGGCAGCAGGGCAAGGGCCCTAAATCTCCTGCCTGCCATGCCTGGCAAGCATTGCAGTGGAAGGGGCCGGTTCTGGCTCCAGTCCACTTCCAGTAAGTGGCAGGAGCTGTCTCTGAGCCTCCTGCTGCTTGCGGGCAGTGGCAGGGGCAGGCCACAGGCCCCAACCCATAGCCAGTAACACTTCTGACTGGAATACACACGGGGCATAGGACAAACAGGGCAGGGCTGACATTGGGATCTCAGTAGTCATCACCTTTCCTCCCCTATATCCTACCTTCTCAATGCCTCCTCCACCCAGGGATTTTAAACACTCTCCTGCTGTGTGCTCCACATTGAGATGTGCCCTCATAGATTCATGGGAACAGGAGTGATGGTTTTGGCTACCTTGTGATTCTGACACCTAACCCAAGACACTGTGGGTCTAATCTGCAGAACATGTTCATCTCTCATCTCTCAGTCAGAGATGTGGGTGGGTAGCACCTCTGCGAATCAAAGTTGTTATGTCTCAGAGTGGGATCCCAAATATCTGGGTTACCAAACTCACTAGAAACAACTTAAAGAAATCTGGCCAAAGGCAATAAATTACAGACTCCCCCAAGCAAAGACCAGTTGAAGTCAAGGGAAGTTGAAGGGGCTCAATTCTTCTGAATATCACTCCTTATATTATAATTTCACATGAAGAAGGATGGTTTTAAGGAAAAGGGGCTGTGGTCAATTTAAGAAGATTTGGGCTCTATTCTCATCTTTGTCAGAAGCTCATTGAATGACCTTGGGGAATGTTCTTTCTCCTTCTACATGGGAAAAAGGAACACATTCTATTTACTTTAACCTTTGTGAAGAGACATGAGCAAAGACTCATGGTCCCCAGAGAGAGAAGTAGCAACAAGCACAAACACAAAAGCACACCACATCTTCTACCATCCTATAAGATACCTGGAGTGGGCCACTGAACTTAAAGGGGTTGGGGGAATTGAGCCAGTCGTAGCAGTTGATGCTAGTAAAAAAACAGAGTTGAAGAACTTCTGTCCACTGGCAGCACCAATAAAAGGAAGTTCCAATGGGGCAGCTGTGTTCATCTAGTTCTGCAAAATAAGCAAGAGATAAATAAATTTGTTAGTCTTTAAGTGCTGTAAGACCTTCTGCTTTGATGAAGAGTCCTGCCTTGGCACATGGGGTCGGTGCGCTGGAAAACTCTGACATCACTGATTAACTCTTTAATGTCTTAAAGCATCATTTTATCCCTGTATATACACAATCATCTTGGCCTCCGGCACGTCTGGCCTTTTTAATCACAACTAATGAATGTTTTGACGGCGTGAAGCAGGAACTAATCATCACAGAATCACAGAAGATGTCCAAGAAAGTTGGTTATATTTTAAAGAAACCCTGCTAAGGGGACAGGAAGTTGCCATTCCAATTAGGAGAAAGAACAAACATGTGAGGCAGCCAGAATGGCTTAGCAGACAACTCTGCTCTGAGCTTAAACATAAAAAGGAAGCTTACAGGAAGTGGAAGCTTGGTCAGATGACCAAGGAGGCATATAAAGATATTGCTAGGGACTGCAGGGATAAAATCAGAAAGGACAAAGGACAAATGGAGCTGCGGCTAGCAAGGGATGTAAAGGATAACAAGAAGGGGTTCTACAAGTATGTTAATAACAAAAAGAGGATCAGGGATGGTGTAGGTCCCTTGCTGAATGGGGCAGACATCCTCGTGACAGAGGATGAAGAAAAAGCTGAAGTGCTCAATGCTTTTTTTGCTTCAGTTCTCACAGGCAGGGTCAGCTCCCAGCCCACTACCATGGGTATGGCAGATTGGAGAGAAGAAGAGATGCCCTTGGTGACGGAAGGTCAGGTTAAGGACTGCTTAAAGAAGCTGGATGTGCACAAGTCCATGGGGCTGGACGAACTGCATCCAGGGGTGCTGAGGGAACTGACCGATCAGGTAGCAGCACTGCTGACCGTTATCTTTCAAAACTCATGGAGAACAGGGGAGGTGCCAGAGGATTGGAAAAAAGCAAATGTAGTGCCTATTTTCAAGAAAGGAAAAAAGGAGGATCCAGGGAATTACAGACCAGTCAGCCTCACCTCAATCCCTGGAAAAATTATGGAGCAGATTCTCAAAGAATCCATACTCAAACACTTAGAGGCAAATCAAGTGATCAGGAACAGTCAGCATGGATTTACCAAGGGGAAATCATGCCTGACCAATCTCATTTCCTTCTATGATCAGATGACTGGTTTTCTGGATGCAGGAAGAACCGTTGATGTGATATACCTTGATTTTAGCAAGGCTTTTGATACCGTTTCTCACAGCATTCTCATTGTCAAATTAAGGAAGTATGGATTGGATAGGTAGACTGTAAGGTGGATAGAAAACTGGCTGGATCAACGGTTTCAGCATGTAGGAATCAATGGTTCCATGTCTAGCTGGCAACCAGTAACGAGTGGTGCGCCCCAGGGGTTGGTCCTGGGGCCGGTTCTGTTCAACATTTTCATCAATGATCTGGATGATGGAATAGACTGCACTCTCAGTAAGTTTGCGGATGACATCAAGCTGGGGGGACCAGTAGACACATTGGAGGGCAAGGACAGGATTCAGGGAGACCTAGATAAATTGGAACAGTGGGCCAATAAAAATCTTATGAAGTTCAATAAGGACAAGTGTAAAATCCTGCATGTGGGACGGAAAAACCCCATGCACTGCTACAGGCTGGGAAACATTCAGAGTGTTTGGGCCACCTGTACAAGTACCTGTAGCAAGAGTGCATCTGAAATGGGGAGGCAACGAGGGCCTCGAGGAGATGGGGGTGTACGATCACTTGCCAGCCGAGGTGCTGATGTGATGAGATCTAGAACAGTGGTCAAGTGAACCCCAGAGAACGTTGGCCGTTACAGGGAGTCATGGCCAGCAGGGACTCCTTACACCTAGTTTCCCTGAGACAAACATGAAGAATCTTGCAGAAGGGCGGACAAGACCGATGGGGCCAGAAAAGTACAAGGAGGAGGGTCCCAACCTGCAGAGGGCTGGGGAACAGACTCCAACATCCTCGCCCACAGACAAGTTTCAGGAGGATCTGCAGGGTGACCCTTTGCTATCAAAGCCGACGGCACTTGTGGACGTTGGGGCTGAGAAATCCCTTGGGGGAGACCGCAGGGAGAAATTCCTGTGGGAGAAAGGGTTCCTGTACCGGGAGTGGACTCCAGTGGCAGACGCAGAGCCGTGGCAGGTCAGGTGACAATTGGTGGTGCCCCGAAGATACTGCCAAACACTGTTGTACTTGGCCCATGATATTCCTCTGTCAGGACACCAGGGAATAATGCGCACCTGGCTGCGGTTGCTGCAAAACTTCTAATAGCCGGGAATTTTCAATGCAGTCAAGCAATATTGCCAATTATGTGACACTTGTCAAAGGGTGGGGAAGGCCCCGGACAAAGGTAGGGCCAAGCTGAGACCCCTCCCAGTCATAGAGGAGCCATTCCAGAAGGTGGCGATGGACATAGCAGGACCCCCTCAGCAAAGCCTCCTGAGCGAGGAAGAAATATATTTTGGTGGTGGCAGACTTTGGTACCTGGTACCTGGAGGCTGTACCCCTGGCTTCCACTGAAGCTGACAAGGTGGCAGATGCTCTGATGGGCATTTTCAGTAGGGTGTGGTTCCCATAGGACATCCTCATGGACTAGGGCTCTAACTTTATGTCAGCCCTCTTGCAGTGCCTCTGGGAGAAGTGCAGGGTCCGACATACCTGGGCATCAGCCTATCACCCGCAAACCAATGGGCTGGTGGAAAGATTCAACGGGACTCTGAAAAAGATGCTAAAGACTTCTATGGCTCAATACCCACAGGATTGGGACAAATATCTACCACACCTGCTGTTTGCATACTGGGAGGTGCCCCAAGACTCCACTTGAGCTGTTATATGGGAGACGAGTGAGAGGCGCTCTGGACGTGGTAAGAGATGAGTGGGAGGGGAAGGCTTCCCCCAATGGGGAATCAGTAGTAGAGTACGTCCTGTCTTTCCAGGAGAAACTCACTGAGCTTATGGACCTAGCCAGGGAGAACTTAATGCAGGCCCAAAGGAGGCAGAAAGTTTAGTACGATCGCAGTGCCCGGGCCAGACCATATGGGGTTGGGGATCAGGTGATGGTTCTTATCCCAGTGCAAAGAAATAAGCTTCAGGCAGCCTGGGAAGGACCCTTCAAGGTCATCAGACAACTGAGTGATGCGAACTATGTGGTAGAACTGTCCTGCTGGTCACACAAAAGTGTACCATGTTAATATGATGAAACTTTACTTTGACAGAGAGGGGCTGGTACTGACTGTATGCGGACAATGGGAGGGTCTGGGGGAAGATCTCCTGTTAAGTCTCAGTAGCCACTAGCCAGGTGGAGAATGGATCCTCCCTGGACTCAATTCCCTTATCTGACCAGCTAACCATGGCACAGGAGGGAAGAGATTAGCACAGTACTGGAGTCCTACCAACCCCTGGTTTCTAGCCAGCCTGGGCTTACCAACTTAGCGGTGCACCACAAAGAGACCAGGACAACCACCCCCATAAAGTGCTCCCCATTTAGAGTCACTGGGAAGGTAGCCCAGGATGTGGAGAGGGAGGTCCAGGACATGGTGGCCTTGGGTGTTACACAACCATCTACCAGCCAGGTCCAGGCCTTTATCGGGATGGCAGGGTATTACAGGAGGTTTGCACCCCATTTCAGCACTATAGCTGCACCCATCACTGTGTTGTGTAAGAAGGGGAGACCAGCAAGGTGGTCTGGACTGAGCCATGCCAGCAGGCCTCCTGTACCCTACAGAGGGCATTGATCCAGGACCTGATCTCGGTGAACCCAGACTTCAACAAACCATTTGCAGTGTTCACTGATGCCTCAGACATGGGACTAGGAGCCGCCTTGATACAAACTGATGACGAAGGAGTGGAACGTCCAAATGTATATCTGAGCAGAAGGTTGTTATGTAGAGATATGGTGTCAATTATTATGAATTCATTCATAAATTCTTTGGGCTCACTCACAACTGTATAGAGTTTATTGGTTAATGGTTTAATTCACTTGAGTCACTTTCACTGAGGTGCAACTTATTTCCTGTCAATCTTTATATATATATATTGTAACTATGTTTCCCATTGGCAATGTGTCTCCTAATTAATTACTTCTCATTTGTAGTAACACCCCAATACTTGTATTTTACTCCTGCCAATCTTTATTTGTATCTATGTGCAACTTTGTTACATCAGTCATATCACTCTTCATTTAGCCTTAGTAGTGTATAATAGGTAATTTTGTGCCAAACCAGCTGTGGCTTTTGGGGAGAGCCTGGACTCGAACTACTGTCTTCTGGGGGTTTGTGAGGTTTCAGGGGCACCACTCTTGCCCCCTAAGCCACCAGCCCCAGATTGTACTGTATGTGCATTTGTACCCATTTATCTTTAAGGCTCTGGCTCTAAAGCTACCTTTTCCCCAATCCCTGTAACATTCCAGACTCCATATTATAAATGAAAACTTTAGCATTTCAGACTCCATATTGTATTGTAAATGGAAAATTGTTAAGAGCAAGGTGTGGATGAAGGGTGTATGCTGTATGTGTGAACTAGTCCCAAACTGCCATTGATGCTGATGAGGCGTGAAGTCCATCCAAGGCTGAAGAGTGTGAAAAGGAGCCACCCCAGGAACAAAACAACTAAAACTCAATCAAACCATCAAGATCATGCTGGAAGTCACATCTGCTAACAGGAGCAGTGTGACTCAACAGCACCCATGGACTTTTTGTCACGCCTGCTATTGTTCAACAATCAGTAGTGGTGCAGAAGCTACGTGACCTACCAGACTTCCATTGAAACCAAAACAGTATAAAAGACTGGGTGAGATCAGAAGGCTTTGGGGAACCATTCTACATAAGATCCAGGAGCAAGGAGCATCAGGGCGCCCAACAGAGACTCTGCTCCCCCCTCGTGCCCAGCTTCCCTGGCCAGGTAGCTGCCACGAGCCACAAACTCCAGAAACGCACTCAAGCTACAAGCTCAAACCAGGACTGGTAACTATCAGCTATAGGACATCTGCTGGTGTGTTTGGGGGTCTGTGTGTGTATGTGTGTGTGTGTTAGGAA
>ML683231.1:117096-136488 GCA_007922195.1 Podocnemis expansa | reverse complement strand
GAAAAATAAATCTGTTAGTCTTAAAGTGCCACACGACTCCTCGTTGTTGTGTGTGGGTTTTGTTTGTTTGTTTGTTTGTTTGTTTTTTTGCTGGACTAGATTAACATGGCTATCCCTTTGGAAATTTACAAGTTAATTACAGCCTGATGAGAAACAGCTGAGGATAGGCAAAGGTTGCTCCAGTCTTAGAAGCCCCACCTGTGCTGGGGAAGTGGTGTGTAGGTAAGGTGTTGCAAGGTGCCAGAGATTTGAAGGAATAGGAGAAGAGGCTTTTCCCTAAACCAGGAACAGACTGCCTCTTCCCTGAAGAAGGGGAGGAGAAGTAACTCAGATACCAGCTTAAGAAGAGAGACTGGGACTGCTGGGTACTGGCTGAATGCTACAACAATGAATTGGCTGGGGAAGCCATGGACAGGTACTCTGTGATCTAGGCCCCATGGACATATGGGCTTGATCTACTAGAGCCCAGGTACACATCCTGCTCCAGTGTGCTGTAGTCAAGGGATGCTGAAAGTGGGGTGGGGAGAAGAAAAGACGTCTGTAAAGTGAGGTGAATTTACCCCAGGCCTGTTTTTCCAGGGGGAGAAGGCTATTACCTAGCTAAGCTTTGCCATTATATAGTGTAATTAGAGGTTGGGCTATGAGCTGATATTAAGGTTAGAGTTAAGTGAGTGGTTCGGTATATTATCTGTCAAAGATTTTGGAATTATGCCTATGAGGAAGTCGTGAAATGACCTAAATACTGTTTGACTTCCAAGTGAAAGGTCACTATTTGAAGGCTGTCTGGACAGGCACTCAGAATCTTGCATGATTACATTTTTTAATATCTGGATAACAGAGTCTAACACCGGTTTTTGGCACCCAGGCCGCATTCCGATCAGAGCATGCCCCTTCCCATTAGCGGTGCTTGGAGCCATAATTCATATCATTTACACACACACACATTTCCCAGTTCTAATCCAATACAGACTCCCTAGCCTGCCTTTCAGTCTCCTAAAGGAAATGTCAAATGATTGAAGACAGTTTATTCAAAGATAATACTTTTCTAAAGCATCTCTGCTTCCCTTCCTACCTGCACTCCAGCTCCTCTTGGGAGGAATAGGATAAGTGTTTACTAGAAGACCAAGGGAAAAAGAGGAGGAAACTTATAGGGATGTGGAGGAGGTGGGAATTTATAGAAAGCTAAAAATACCAATGCTGAAATAATGCAACAGCTAGCTACCTTTGGAATGAGGCACCTGGGGTCTGATCTATATTACTATGTCACAGCAGGTAGACAATATGATGATTGGGTCTCAGAAATATTGAGAAAGAGATTTCCATTATATGTGGATACTGGTTTTTCCACTATGTGCTCACGGCTCCTCTGTATTTCAGAGTCAGAAGAAAATGGTGCTATTTACAGAATGATTTTGCAGAGGATTATGAGTTAGACCTTGAATTTTCACTGATCTCATAATTTAATGGGTCTGAGTACTGTCACTCCTCAGGGGGCTTTGAAAATCCCAGTCTCAGTAAGTGGCCAGAAATGTGAAAGCAGCATTGATTCTTTAAAAAACAAAACAAAACAAAAAAAAAACCACCCTGTGGCACCTCATATGCTTCTTCAAAGCATTTGATGAAATGGGATTCTCTCACATGAAAGCTCATCCAAAAAAAATTAAATCTGTTAGTCCTTAAGTGCCACAGGACTACTTTTTTTTGCTAAACTAACATGGCTGCCCCTTTGGAACTTGGCATTGATTCTTCATAAATTCAAAATCACTGAGCATAGCAAAAAACTAAATGGAATGAAAATTCCACCAAAATAACTCACTAGGGCACTTGTTTTCAAAGGTTCTCAAGGGTGTTGGGTGTAAAAATCAGATTGACTGTCAGTGTGAGTCAGGATCTTTCAGCCAGGGATGCGGGTGTGGATAACCACAGACCCCTTTCTGTGGACTGATCTGTGGATGAGGATTCTATTTTTATATGCCCAAGGTGCCATCCATAATACACTTATGCATATACATGTCAAGCTAACTGAAGATAAAGAAATTCTGGTTTATTGCAATTCTGGAGACTTCCCTTTGCCACTTCAGGTCCACCAAAAAGGCAAATACCTGTGTCCTGGTAACAGAGGGCTTGCAGGGAACAAAATATAAATGTCCTGGGGGCAGGGGTAGCTGGGCTGGCTTCTATCAGAGCTCCCTGCAGTCAGCTACAGTACATAAATGGATATGGCTATGTTTAATCTAAATGCTTAGTTCAGACTTGCTTAGTCTGAAATAAGTATTTACAAGAGCCAGTTTGGACTAACTGTGGCTTTTTAGTTCAAACTAACTCTTTAGTTTGAACTAAAAGTTACTTAAAACTTACTATTCAAACTAACTAGTTTGAACTAGCCAAGGACTAGTTCAGACAAGGATCAAATTAGTCCGCTTTAAGACTTCTTAATGTGGACTAATGTGCTAGTGTAGACATAGTCTATGAGTTGTATGTATTTCCATTTCCAGAGACAATTCCGTCAATATGGTATATTTGCAAATGAGAAAGATGAAAAGCGAGATCATTGGCCTGGCCACTATTACTATGTGGGACGCGAGAAGGAGAGGCGTGGGGGCGATGGGAGCTCAGACAAAAGGATCCCTTTGCAGAGACCACAGAAGGGATTTGCTGAGGAGTAGCGCTCATGCTCCACAGCCATGGGAAAGGGCACAACATACCGCCCTCAACTGTGCGGCTCACAGCTGTAAAGAGAGAAACAGATGCTGGTGATATCATCAGCCCCGGCCCCTGAAACCCAGGGAGCAGATGGCCAGTGGGTGTTTCAGCGAAGGGGGATAAACGAACAAGCGCATCCGCCTTCCTCTGTGCATCTCCCCAGCAACTCTGTCCGGTTTAAGGCTTCCTCGTTCTCCCAAGGAAGTGAAAGGAGAAGCTGAGCCCTGAGTGAATGTCAGTGGCCATGTGAGCCCTGAGTGAGGAGTGTTATCGGGAAAGAGGGGCTCTATAACGACTCCGTGACCTTCCCCCTCAGTCCATTCATAACTCTGGATAATAAACAGCCCTTTCTGGAAGGGCCAATGCACCTTGTCGCTGACACATAAATCGGATTTTCTCATGCTGCAAATAGATCTGGTATTCTCTAATTACAGGAAGTCTTGCTTTTGCCCCCCATCCCCGAACTTCGGATTGTTTAACGCTATTTGCGGGTCTAATGTCCGGATATTTAGTGCCACAAAACCCGAAAGGAAACACGAATGTGAGTGTCAGTCTCAAAGATCCAAAAAAGAATTTCGAATCCATACGAAGCCAAATTTCTACATGACTCGGAAGAGGAAAATAAACGGAAGTATGGAATAGGAATAGGAAAGTGAACAAATAGTTCTGTAAAGGGAAAAGGGAACAGATATTTGGCTGGGGATGGGAACAGCATTATGAATGGGAGAGTGACTGCGAAGAGGAGTGCCAGCCTAGTTGAAAATAGGGATCCAAATAGAGAAACCGAAAGGAAAATTGACATGAATGTTGATTAATCATTGACCAGCTGCCCTGCCTTTTAGTGTAACCCAATCGGTCCTCGTTGCTCTATCTAAGGGATAATTTCTCCGCGCCTTTCACGGAACAATGACCTCTGGACCTCCCCGCCCCCCAGGACTGGATTCACATTCAAATTGTTACAGCCTTTCCTGCCAGTGATGTGCAAAGTCCGGGGATCCCAGTTCCTCAAGAAAGAAAGGGGGGAAAAAACCCCTACCCACCTTGACCCCACACAGTCCAGGATCGGGCAGGAATTAACCCCGATCCACCCGAGATCAGCTCCTGAAGCGCTCCACCGCGATGCTAAACCGTTGTATACCGTCTTTGCACCGGCCCTGCCTCCTCCAAATCCCACTTTCATCAAACCAGCCCAGAGAAGCCAGGCAATGCATCCAGACTAAAGAACAACCCCGGGTTTTCCAGACACAGCTGGAATTATTCTCTGTCAGAGGCACTCTGGGACTGGCAGCAATCGGCCCCCACTTAAAGAAAGAGTCCGGGACACTCTGCACTGGCCACATTCATCTTATGTGGCCTTGTGGACTTAGTCTCTCCTCCAAACTCTTTCCCTATCTCCAGCAACAATAAGCCAGTTTTTGCCTTTCTGACTACGGCACATACCAGCAGAGTGGGTCACGGCTGGGAAGACGAATGAGTGCCCCAGCACCCCGGGGACCCGTCACCTTAGGGTGGGTGATTTCCAGCCCAAGATCTGGAACCTCGTCCCACCCAGCAGCATCCCACTGTGCATGGGGGGAAAGGGCTTCAGAGCAGAATCTCCCACCAGCCCTTAACTGAGTGGAACAGGTTTTGTACGGAGGCGGAAATCAAATCCCACAGTAAATTAGTCTGGATCATTAAGGAACCGGTTTGTGTGGTGTCCCCCCCCCCCATGTACCAGAGTATAACCACACACAGGAAGTAGCAGTCCGACCCCTCTGAGCCACCATCAGTAGCTGACATCACCTAGGTGAGGCTCGATCTCAAATAAGGAGAAGGATATGCAAATAGAAGGACTTTTTCTTGTTTAAATAGTCCCCTCTCCCTGCCCAGGCTGCACCCGGAGACAGTCTCAGCCTCCAGTGTCCGTGCCGTGACCAGCCAGTCCCCCAGAGAACTTTCCCCGCCAACTCAAGGGACAATGAGACTTTGGCTCCATTTACTTTCCCTGCTGGCAGCTCTGGCAGGTATTTCCCTCCTCTTACCCACACCACACAGGCAGGGGGAGGACGGGTACCGAATTATTTCTCTGAATGTCATTTCTAACCCTCTCCTTATCCCCAGGTGCCCGGTCCCAGATCCAGCTGGTGGAGTCCGGAGGGGATGTGAAGAAACCCGGAGACTCTCTCCGCCTCTCCTGCAAAGCCTCCGGTTTCACCCTCAGCAGTTACTGGATGAGCTGGGTCCGGCAGGCGCCCGGCAAGGGGCTGGAGTGGGTAGCCAGAATCTACAGCAGCAGCACGTACTACGCCGACTCGGTTAAGGGGCGATTCACCATCTCCACAGACGGTGCCAACAACCTGCTGTACCTGCAGATGAGCGGCCTGAAGGCCGAGGACACCGCCCGCTATTACTGTGCGAGAGACACAGTGACACGAAAGCCGAGTCTGCCCGCACAAATCCCCAGCTCCGGCATCCCTCGCCTTCCCTCCGCACCCCACGTGGGGGCAGCAGTTTCAAAACACTGTGCAGCGCTGAGCACACCAAGAGCTTGGGCAGCCGATTGGGAAAACTGCCCTATGATTTAACCCTAACACTGCGGATAAAGTCACTCACAGCTGGGTATGTGCGGAGAGATTTCCCCATGAGCCCTGCATCATTGATGCTAGGCTGGGAACCTGTAAAGAGATTCAAACCCTATGATTTTATCCCCGTTTTAAAATCCCAGCCCAGATGTCCTTCCTCTAAAGCAGCTTTCCTTAATTTAAAAGGCAGAGTCAGACCCCCCGAGGACTCGCCTGTCACCCTTCCTTGCCGCATTCAGCTCTGCATTGGAGCTGATTTCAGGAGAGACGGGACACAGGATTGATGGCTCCAGAATGGAGGTCACTGTGTTTTATGGGAATCAGTCGGGGAGAGACTGTGGAGTCAGAAGTCACTCACCAGAGAGCTCCATGATTGGGTCCTTGCCCCATTCTGTCTGTACAACACCGGCCAAGGTGAAAAAAAGGTTGTCCAGGGGAAATCTACAGTTTCCCTTGTGCTTGAATCCCACCTCAGTTCTGTTACAATCTCTTCTACCACAGTGAAAAAGTCCATTAACAGGACAAAGCGATGGAGTAATACTATCAGGACTTACTTTCGAGTTGGAAGAAAACAAGGAAACAACCTGTTTAGTGCTGTGGAGCCAGACTATTTCCATGCGACTTCATACTTGTTGAAAAATGGACAGCCCTGCTGGTCCCCTGGATTTCCTCCTCATGTTTCCTTTTCCACCTGTGCCAAAAGAGGCGACCTTCCTCTGTGTCTACCTCAGGGGTTCCCAACCTCTTCTTTTTCGTGGCACACCCCGATACTTTTAATTATTTTGAGACATACCACCATATAGTCTCCGAATTCACTCAGGAATATTCATGAGTGAATCTAAAACCCAGAGTGTATTTTTTTTTTCCAAAAAATTTCAAGGCACGCCTTACGCAGGCCTGATGGCACACCCGTATGCCATGGCACATGGATGGGAAAACACTGGTCTATCTAGTGCAAGTCTTTCACATGATACATGTATTAATCGTCCATCAGTTGTAAGCTGCAGGTGTGTCCCTCTAGTGTGTTGTCCCAGCTCTGCACAAGTAACGAAGATGACAGTTCCCCCATCTTCAAAAGTTCTGACGAAGTGGGACTTTCTCCCACAAAAGCTCAAGCAATAAATAAATTCATTAGTCTTTAAACGTGCCACAGGATTTTTTGTTCGTTTTTCTGAACTAGATTAACAGGGCTGCACCTTCGGAAGTTTTCAAGATAACACCCACTATCATATGAATTCACAGGACCATATATTCACTGAGCAGCAAAAGCACCCGGCAAGTTCCATTGCAATGAAGCACAATAAGACGTGACTTTTCTCTTACAAGTACTTGCCCTTCACAACAGAATGCCTCAGTTTTTATCTGGTGACAAGTTCTAGTGTGGTAGCCATGTCAGTCTGTATACAGCAAAAACAGAGAGTCCTTTGGTACCTTCTTAAAGACCAATACATTTCTTCAGGCATAAGCTTTTGCGGACTGCAATCCACTTCATCTGATGCATGATGCATTTGAGAAAGTGGTTGCAGCCCACAAAAGATTATGGCTGAAGAACTATGTTAGTTATTAAGGTGTCACAGGATTCTCTAGGTTTTTATTTTATACATTTCTCCAGACAAGTTTCATTCTGTCCCTCTGATGCAGATAGATGCTATCCTCTGACGTTGCTGGGTATCACCTTTAATGTACCGTGTGATCACCCACCCAGTAACCTCTGTGGGATGGTTTGGTCAAAACATCTTTCTTCATAGTAAAAAGACATCTCTATCCATTCTTGGGGTATTGGGTATATTTGGTTGGAGTGTTAGGTTGTCCTGGTACCTCTGTGGAATGTGCTTGTGTTTATCATCTTTTAGACCACCCCTGTTCTTAACAGTTGCTTCACAGCCTGATGCCCAGATCCATTAGTTTGAAAAAAAAAGAAAAGAGAGAGAGAAATGGGAATGTATCTTTTCCTTTCAGTATCATGATCAAATTTGGAATCAAATCTGAAATCTGAAAAATCAAAGTTGAAAAGAATGGGACCACAACACTTAAGAAAACATTAATTGAACCCTGCAAAGTCATATGAATGCAATACCTTATTAGCTCAGAGATTGTGTAAAATCTCATAACCCCCTGCTTCCAATCAGAGCCATTCCTAGGGAGGTGCGGGGCCCTGGGCGAAGCACCTTGTGCAGGGTTCCCACATCGCCCCAGCACCGGGAGGCAGGGCCAGCTGGCCCAGGGGAGCATCTGACAGGGCAAATCATTCCCTAACCCCTCCAGGTTCCTGTCACTGATTATCAGGAGCCAAGAAGCTCCAGAAATAGGAGTAGGAGGGAGGGTGATGGATCATACTGTCCCTGGGACTTCCAGCCAACTTGCATAGGTTTCCCATGCACTAGGGAAGTTGATGGCATCTGAGTGTGCAGCTGGCACATGGCTCCATGCCCAGCTGTGAGATGCCACCCTGCCAACCCATACCAGACACATCTACTGCTGTGGCTCCCAAAATTTTTAAATAGGTCCCACCCGTCCCATGAACTTTGCTGCGATGCTTGCCTTCCCCTTCTGAGTGCAGCAAGAGAGTGGGGAGCAGGGGAGGATAGAGTAGGGTGTTAGGAAAATAAGGAGAGAAGTGAAGCTGGGTGGCAGGCACCAGGGAAGGCAGCACAGTATCTACAATTTCCCATGCTGTTCCTGCCCTAAGCCAAATGCCTGGGCATGCTGCAGGGCAGGAAATTTAAACAGGCTCTGGCCTGGTCCCCGCTTACAGGTGCATGCAAACTAGGTGCAGGAAGTTACAGAACCCATGAGGCAAACAAGTCCATTTCACTCAGGATGGGAAAAGCAAGAAGGATCCACCCCAGAAAGGGGAATTAAAAAAAAAAAAAAAAAGGAAAAGAACAAAATACAAGATGAAAGTCATGTCTGATCACTAGCCATTTACAGTGATCACCTGGGAGCTCCGAGGAAGCAAGACACAGGAAGTTCCATAGATTAACTTGAGAGTCAGCCAATATAAAAGATGGGTAGAAAGACAAAAACTTACTCAGTATCTGTGGGAGAATGGGCAAGCAACACTAGTTGTCACCTACTCACCTTGGCACGGGCAGGTGTAATTCAAACATCAAAAGATTAGTTTAAAAACATAGTATAATCTTTGGCCCCCCACAAAAAGAGACTTATTTTTGCCATTCTTTTGAGTTTTGATCACTTGAAATTGGCAATACTGTATAAGTTAATACCATACACTTCACTCAAGGAATTACTTTCCCTAACTGTATTCTTCCTGATAGTGTAGGGCCAGGCTTCTGTAGCCACAATGTAGGGGCACAGATAGATAAAATGAATTGAATGTACCTTTAAAGTATCTGATGGTGGGGGTAAACAACCCCTGATCCAGCCTGCCCATTGGCCTGTTGGTATTGCCACCTGGGATGGGGAGGAGGGGCGGGTGCGGATGATGCTTGGCTCAGCCTGAACCCTGCCCTTGCTTGCCTGGGCTTGTGGTGGACAACCCCAGGCCCATGTGCCTCCTCAGCCCTACCACCTTGGCTTTGGAGAGGAATGACCACTGCTCGGGTCTGCCCCCTGGGGCTCACCATCTGAGCATAGGGGAGGAGGGGGTAACCCTGGCCCTCACCTCGTTAGGGGAAGTGAGCCATGGCCCAGCCTGCCTGCTGGGTCCCCAGCCTCACCACCTGGGTTTGTGGGGTGACCACTAGTCAAGTCTCCTTCCAGCCTCATTGCCTGCACTTATGGGGAGGAAAACCCCTGGCCCGGCCTGCCCACCCAGCCTGACCACCTGGGCTTGGGGTAGGCAATGCATAGCCAAGCCTGACTGCTTGCCCCCCAGCCTTGCTGCCTGGGCTAGATGGAGACGACCCCTGGCCCAGACTGCCCCCCTGGCCTCGCAGCCTGGGCTGGGGGGGAACCCTGGCCCAGCCTGCCCTCCAGCCTCACCACCTGGCGGGGGGGTTGGGGAGGGTGACTCTTGGGCCTGGCCTGCCTGCCATCCTCTTGCCTGGACAACAACATGACCTGGAGCCTAGAAGGGCATAATCCCTGATCTACCTGCCCCCACTAGCCCAACGTGACTTGGGGCCCAGGGAGAGTCCTGGATCCCCAGCCCCCCTACCCCTTACAGCCTGGCCACTGGCCTGACAAAAGGCCTAGGTGGGTCTGATCCCTGGCCACCTGCCCCACTTTGGCCTGGCAAGATTCATGGCCCATTGGGATTCCTGGATGCCCGGGCCTACCCCTGACCTGGCTGCTGGCCTAACCCCGGGTCCCCAGGAGATGGGGGGGCAGATCCCCAGCCAACTCCCCCCCTTGGCTCAGGCTCAGGGTCCCACCAGACACCCCCCCCCCACAGTACTTACTTGACTGTGTGTTTGTCTGCTGGAGGAAGAAAGGGTTAAACCTCCGTCTTCCCTCCAGCTAATTGCTCAGCTGCATGCTCCAAGGGGAGAGGTGGCAAGCTACTCACCAGCAGAGCAGCCTCTGAGTGAGCCTGTATCTGCCGTGGGAAAAAGATTGGGTGCTTGCTGTGGGAGTGCAGGGGCTCGTGCAGGTCCCCAGTATGGGGGGGGGCAGCGGTGCAGGCCCTGTGGGGCCTCCAAAGCACGGGGCCCAAGGCAGCTGCCTCACTTGCCCTTCCTTAAGGACGGCTCTGCCCCAATCATACCGTTTATATTTGCAGAGTTACTTCATATTTTCTCATGTCTCTACTGCCGCCTAAAGTCTTCTTCTGCTCTCTCCATTTTCAGTTTAGTGATTTTAACCATAGGCTTATCCTTCATCTTTGACTTTCATAGGATAAAAGATGAGTCTTGTGTCACAGGTTGTGACCTCAATGGTGGGTTACTCACTAATAACCATCCTTCTTTGAGATGGGCTGCTCGGACCCATTCAGTAATAGGTGTCTCTGTGCCGGAGCACCGGATTGGTCGGAAAACTTTTGTCTTAGGCTGTCAGGAGAGGGCACGTGGCCACCGCCCCCCCCCACGCCACCCAGTGGCTATATATATGGCTGTCTCCCAACCCCTCCCCAATTCCTCGGAGTCACCAACTCCAGATGCGGGGATGGAGGGAAGGGACCTGAATGAATCCAAGCAGCCCATCTCGTAGAAGGATGGTTACTGGTGAGTAACCCACTGTTCTTCTTTGAGTGCTGCTCGAATGCATTCAATAATAGGTGACTACTAGCCATGCTGACGGATGGTGGGTGGAGTTGGCTCTTCCACCATCAGCATAGCAAAAACCCCAGATGGGAAGAAGCACAGCGAATTAGATTCTAACAGGAACCAAGAGACCAGCTAGGCTCTTGGCCTGGTAATGGAGAACCGAGAATGTGGGCCAACCCAGAGTAAGGGGTAGGTCCAGTCCTGCCGGAGCAAGCGTGTGTGGGCTGAGCGGACTAAGGTCACCTTAAACGGGGTTGAATAGCGCAACACAATAACATGGAGGGATGCATTTTGCTCTACCTAAAGAGTATAGCTCAAGGTATGAAGGCCAGAAGATAAATGCCTGGCCATTGGACATTGCAGCGTGAACTCGCAAGAAAAAATGCTGGGGCCAAAAAGTTACGAGGCTAGCCATGATGATTGCGGCCTGCTCAGATAATGATAGAAGGGATGGATATTATCCCTTGAACTGATCGCATCAAGGCCCGAGCTGGAAGCCAAGGGGTCATGGGGCAAGAGCTGATGGCTGCAGCCTACACAGATAGCCATAGGAGGGGTGAACTTATCCCTTGAACTGGCCACGACCGGCCCTAAAGGTGCCTGGTTGAAGGAAGTAGGAGTTAAAGTATGTAGCAGCACTAAAGAGTATGGACTACCGAGTTCAGTCAAGAAGGGTCTGGCAGAAGACCCTTCATGCCAGTACAATGAAGGCTGAAAGCCAAAAGTGGTGCGATGAGTGGTGCATGGCATGCTGGCCAAAGGCCCTCAAGTTAAGTATGCAAGCACTAACTTCCAGCTGTGTATAGTACAGGAACCCTGGGTTTCCACTGGAAGGGCATTTCAAATCACTAACACCTACAAGGTGACATGATGGCCTTAGACAGTGCCATTGGCTTGGTAACAGTAAGTACCTTGGTAAGCATGAGGACTCATGGGAAGAGCCCGCCTATTAGGCCTTATAATTCCTTCAAGATTCCTCCATCAAGAAGATTGCTTGGAGAGCAGGGGATGTATGAAGAAGAGGAGAAGGGAAGGCGGGGAACTGGGGTGTCACTGCCGCTGGGCACATGGGGCACATGCCCTGAATCCCAGCGTCAGTGCCCCAGGTCTGGCGGGGCCTGCCCCTCTCCCAGTCTCCAGCCCGATTGGGCCAGAGATCCAGGGCCCAGCTGCCCATGGCTGTGGCCGGGGATGCTGGGCCCAGCTGCCCATGGCCGTTTCTGGACCTGTCCCTGCCTGGGGATGCAGGACCCAGCTGCCCACGGTGGCACGTGGTGGCTTCTGGCCCTGTCCCCAGCCAGGGACAGGGCCTGTGGGCCAGGGGCGGGGCCTGCAGGCTGGGGGCAGGGCATGGTCCCAAGTCCCAGGTCCCTCCCTGAGGCAGTGACACCCCCAGCGGGGAACAAATGCAAAGCCTCCTCTTGGCCACTTAGTATAGGTGGCCATAGGGCTCATGGAGATCTAGTATCAGGCATGAGATCTCACGTGCCTAGGGGACCGCCAAGGAAGGATGTTGTTGCAACTATATTGCACCTACATGTGCACCAGGAATAAGGACACGTTGAGGTCTGACTACCCCAAGATATGGGTTATCGGAGGAAGGAGAGGTCTCCTCCCAACCACCTAGGAAGTGAAGCCACTTTCAGAGCATCAACTGTGGTACAACAGAGGTACCCTGGGTTTAGAGAAACCAATTGAGGTGGATTACCTCTATCCAGGGAATTATCCGGGTGGCATTCCGCATGGAGGATACAAGCCTCTGAATTTCCAAGCACTACGGAAAACAGGATACTCTAACCTGTCTTCTTCTCTCTATTTTATATATATAGATAGATAGATAGATCCCTCAAGAAGGGAAGGAAACCACGGTCTTGGTAATGTCATTACCAGCATCAGATGGAGATGACCCAACAGTTTTGAGTTTTGGATCCGCAAACAGGTGTAACGAGTTGCCATAGGGCCAGGAAGCAGTGCCTCCAGCCAAGATATAAGCGGTTGAAAGCAAGGTGGGCGAGGCTGGTAGAAATACAAGCATCCCGGTAGGGAAGCCTCCATGCCCAGCGCACAGCATTGCGCATGGAGCTTCTTAGCGGACTGGTGCCGCAAAAGCGGAATGTTAGTTCAGGAGGCCTAAGGATAAGTTCTTCCCACTGCTGTTCCCCTGTTTTGGGGGAGAGGCATTGCCTCCTTCCCCCCAAGCACCCTGAGTCGATAGAACCCATGTTAGGTGTACTAGGTTGCTGCTTCAGGGGTGAAGGGGAGAAGATATGAAGAGGGTTTCCCCACTGCTTTCACGGTAGGATGGGCCTAAGATGAGGACTCCCAGAACAGGGGGTTCTGATAATACCCGAGAATGCCCGAGAAGGCGGGGGGGGGGAAGCTGTTACAAAGCCTCAGCTTTCATCGTGTAGAGAAAGAGAGAGGGTGGAAGGAGTTGGACCGCTCTGCCTTGGCCTTCCCTGGAGTACAGGGTCCCCTATGATAAAATGAATCACGTTCCCACCTGGCGGTTAGGATGGTGGAGGGTCTCTTCTACTGCAGAGATGTCTGAGGACACAGTAGGACTGGCCTAACTAGCGTGCTGACCAGTATGTTAGAGAGGGGAAGGTGTCCAAGGTGTCTCTCCCCGACCCAGGAACGAGAATGGGTCCTACCTGATGTAGGACAGTCAGGTAAGTGGGGAAGGTTCTGCACATCCAGATGAGCACCCATGTCTGTGAGTATCGGAGCCTCTGCAGCCATGGCTGGGATTACCACAAGACACGCTTCTTGGCCCTGGCAAGGCCCATCTTGCTGCTTATGAGCTCTGGTCGACGGTCGAGGAGTACCTGAACAAGGGGAGGGGGGCTTTGTTCCCTTTCTGCAATAAGGGCCCGAAGGTGGCAACTGCCAAGGCCGTCTAGGCGTTGGGCCTCGGTGTAGATGTCTCGATGGTTTAGAGGGGCTTGGGTTATGCGGCCCGCATCCCCCCAAGACTGGAGGGTAGCGCCAACAGCTGGCTTGCCTCTGTTCACAATGTCGAGACCAGGCTGGTCCCGATAAGTTCCCGATTCCCCCCTAAAGGAGGGGAAGGCGTATCAGTTGCCCACTTATGGTGCACTGAAGCAAAACACCCTGAAAATGGGGTGACGGTGGTGGAGGGGGAAGGGTTTTAGACTCTATCGTCATGGTCATATAGGAGAGTAGCGGAAAGGAGGAGGGTGGTCGTTGCCCCAGAGGGTTTATGTGGGGGGAAGGGGCCCCGATGGGAGGAGGCCAAAGTATTTGACCTTTCCCCTAGGATCCCACACGGTGCCCACCACAGTTAGGGTTTCGGGAGGAAACAAGACGTCCCTTCCAAAGCGCAGGTCAAGGACCGCCTGCTGTGCAATGGGGGGCATCCTACCTTCCCTAAGCCTGGCTACTCAGCGGATAGTCACAACCGAGGCCTTAGTGTGGGCAGCTGTATCCACTTAGTCTCAGGCTGAGTAGGAGATCCTGGGAGATCAATCTACCCTCCTCTAGAAATGCGTCATACTCCTCTTTGGCGTCTGGTGGGAGCAGGCATCAGAATTTTGCAACCCACTTCCACACATCCAGCAAATACCTGCTGGTTAGGACCTGATTATTCGCCACCCTGAGTCGGAAGGCTGAGGAGGAGTAGACCTTACAGCCTAGGAGATCTAATTTCCTGGCTTCCCTAGAGGCTGGGAGGGGGTCACTAGAAGGCTCACCCGCGCCTAGTGCCATTTGTACCACGTCACTAGGAGAGACTGTGTGATCGGCAAGGGAAGGGAAGTCTGACTTGGGAACCCAATACTTAAGGCTCGCTGTGTCTGAGACTGGGGCAGTAGAGCTTGGACTCTGCCACTGGGAGGATGTTAGGTCCCAGACATTCAGGTGGAGCGGGACTGACAGTGGCTCTGCCGAGGCAAAGGCCAGCCTGAACAGGGTGTCTGGAGGGGGACCAGAGGGCTGCACCTCCATCCCTAGATAGGCAGTAGCACGGTGCAACAAATAAAAGTGTGCTGACAGGTTGCCAGTATAGGAGCTCGGTGCCAGAGACAGGGCGGTACCGGGTGTTCAGCATGGGGGAGAAGGGGTCTCCCGGGGTGACCATTCTTGTGGGTGAAAACGGAAAGGTGACAGTGCCAAGGTGCGGCACCGAGGTCACTTAGAGCCCCTCTATGGGCCCTCCTCCAGGCTTTAAGCAGGGGAAGGACTTCAAGGTTCCATGGGCAGTACCGGCAACAGTAAAGTAATATGTTGCCATGGGACGGCCCTACAGTACCAGGACCCAATGAAGTAGAAGGTGGAGTACTATATGGTGAGGGGGAGCAACGACGCCCACGATGGACCCAGGCCTTGGAAATAAAGGTCAGCTTGCCCCTTCTAACTAGGGTCTGAGAAGGTGGTGTGGGAAGTAAGAGGAGAGCCCAAGTGGCCTCCACTGCTTCTGGAGTTGACGGCACCAGGAGTGACTCTGAGTGGGCCTGAGGCGAATCCCTACCGGGGGAAGGGGGGCTGCCTGGTTGAGAGAGCTCTCGCCCCGTCGGTACCAGGCTGTACCGAGCCTGTGGTGCCAAAGGTGACTGTGGCCGGTGCCGGGGTGAGCTCAGCACGCGATGCCAGGCTGTAGCGGGCCTGTGGCACCGGAGATGGAGGTGATAGGCGCCAGGGTGAGCTGGGCACTGGTGGCACTGGACTGTGCTGGGGTTGAGGTGCCGGGGGCAACCTCGAGCGGTGCCAAGGCGCCAAGGTGCTGGGTTGGCGCCAAGGTGCCAGAGTCAGCGCTGAGTTTGTCCAGCGATGGCCACCGATGGCACAGTCCCATGTCAGCTCTGGTGCCGAGCTAGGTCTTGGTGCCGGGCAGGAACCTGAAGCTTCAGGTGAAGAGTGTCGAGCCTGTTCAGAGGCTAGGGCACTGTGCCTTTGTTCCCTTTCCTCGATTGTCTGAGGTTTGAAGGAGAGACACAGGGAACAGGCTGAGACCAGATGGTCTTCGCCTAGACACCTGAGGCACTTCCCATGCGGATCATCCCAAGGGAAGGCCTTGCCGCATTCGCACCAGGGTTTGAACCCTGGCATGTTTCGCGGTAATCTGCGATGTTCTGGCCTGACGGTGGAAGACTCCTGCAGTGGAACTATGTCCACGAAGAGGTGCTCCCAGTCGAGTGAAAAACTCATAGAAGGAGGACAGGCTGCTTATGTTCACAAGAAGCGGACATTCCAGATCCAACGCGCAAGACGGAAGAAATGAAGGGGTCGGGTGGCAACCATATGTATAGCCACTGGGTGGAGTGGGGGACAGTGGCTGCCCACCCTCTCCTGACAGGCTAGGAAAAAGTTTTCTGACCAATCCGGCACTCTGGCACGGAGACACCTATTACTGAATGCACCCAAGCAGCACTCAAAGAAGAACAGACAGTTACACGGATGTCAAGAGTATCCATAGTTATCACATCACCAGTGACAACCAGTCTTTGTAAGGGATGTTAAAGCTGGGCTTCAGCATTTAAGCCAATTGTTCACTATAAAACCAGAAGATCTGGTTAGAAAGGCCGATTATTGCACATCTGCAGACTGCTATATTTCCTTCACCTTCCACTGAATCTGTTGTTGGCCATTGTAAGAGATATATAATTGGACTAGATGAAAATGGATCTGACCCCATATGGTCGTGACTATGGTCCTAAGCACAGATGTGCTGTGGCTAATTCTCTGCAGATGGACACAAGCTGAGATTTCAGTTTTGGAGCCCAGGTGAATTGCCCATTTTTGTGTGTGGAAAAGACATGTTCCCTTTGAGCCAGAACACACCTCTGCCAGCCATATTTATTCTCGCTCAGTGAAACCCTCATGCAAATCCCTGCCCCTGGCGTGTCTGATTAAATACTGATCCCTTATTACAGGAGCCCACTCCAGACACCAATCTACTCATTCCTGTGCACTGGACACACTTCTGTTCTTTACTGTAAATAATTGGTATTAAAGAAAACTAATTAATCAAGTGTTGTGAGGTCCAACAAGGCATTTTTTTTTTATTCAACCATTTTGATGAAGTAAGAAACCCCTTGGCTAATAAAACCTCTGACTTCTACAATGGCTGAGTGTCACTGCTGCTTGGGATGTCTGGGACCCTTCTGGAGGGAGTACCCCACCCCAGGGGAGACCAGACAGAGCAAGGATCAGACCCTCTGAGCCTGGATTTGGGAGCTGTCTACAGGTAGCATGGAGACCTGGTGGATTCAGTAGAAACCTCCACCGAAGGGTAGTCCTGCTTGGCTGTGAACAGAGGGGATCCAAGCATGTGGTCTGCAGTCTTCGTGACAACCATCCCACAGTAATTTTCCCCAAGATCCATTGCAGGCCAATGCAGATGAGAACTGCTCTCAGGATCAGTGACACAGAAGTGTACCCGTCCCAGTATGCCCAACTAGGGAAGAGTTAGATTGGGGCAGGGAAGAAGGAGGCCTCTGGTACAAGGATGGGGAGTATGTAGCCTCCCCTACATGTCCCAGTGGGCTGTAGCCCGGGGTGAAGGCCCCAGAGCAGGTGTTGTGGTGGTGGGGGTATCATGTGCCTTCTTCTCATACCTCTGTCACCCCTGGAATTCCATCAAGGCTCCAAAGGCACATGCAACTAGAACTGAGTGCATGTGAGGAGAGTTCTCTGATTGTCAGGCCCTTACTTGACCCAAAGGGTACAGTAAGGAAAGACGGAGATGCATTGTTACTGAAAAAGTGGAAGAGGTGTCCTAAGGCTGATTGCAAGTGGGAATTTAACATAAGCGATCTAGGGTGCTGCCCTGCAGTGCAAAGGTTGAGTTTGATGGAGGGAGAAGCGACTCTGCCAGAGTTGTTGGCCTTCAACAGAGGAAAGGGGCCAATATCCCATGGTCAAAGGGCCCCTAAAAGGTAGATGTTTCACTTGTGGGGGAGGGGTGGAACTTCAGTGAGGGTCCCTCATCCCAGGCATTCGTGTGGTCGTGGCGGGCTGGGAGAACGTTGAGGCATCTGGGGAGTAAGTACACCCAGGGTTCTGGGGGCTGTCCTAGGGTCACAGTTGCCCCAGATCAGCAAGTCAGTGGCTGGAGCAAAGAGAGACTGTCCCTCGAAGGGGAGGTCTAATAGGGACTACCATGAGTCCTAGGAGAGGTCAGAATCCCAAAGTCAGGCCGCTCAGCGCATAACCACAGCTGTAGCAATGCTGCTACTGGCTGTGTCCAATGCATCCCATGCCACCGTAAGGGCATTGTGTGAGGCCAAGGCGCCTTCCTTGACATAGGCATCATAATCCTCCAAGTGTTATTGTGGGAGGAAGATGTGAAAACACTTCATAGCATCCGATCCTTGCTCTGTCTGGTCTCCCCTGGGGTGGGGTCCTCCCTCCAGGAAGGTCCCAGCCATTCCAATCAGCAGTGACACTCAGCCAGTGTAGACATCAGAGGATTTATTAGCAATCCAGTTTACACAGCAGCTAGGACAGTTGGCTTTCAAATCAACCAGGAGGTCTAGCAGTAAACCTCCAGGAAAAGACCTGGACATCCTGCCTCTCAGACCCCACCCCCCTTTCCTTCTACCTTCTCCTCTTTTCCCCCAGGCCTTTGTTTTCCTCCCGGTCAGCCAGCCCTGGCCAGGGGTCCCCTGCCCTCACCACATGCCCAGGTGGTGGAGCTGCTTGGTCTGACCACAGGGTCTCACATGGTGGTGGGGCTGGGCTGGCACAACTGTGCGGTCTCCTGCCCTTACCTTGTTGCCTCAGTTGTGAGGCTGGGGCAGCAGGTGGTCTGGGAGGGTAACCTCATCAACAGTGATATTATTTGTAAAGTTGAACTCTGCTGAACACCACCATATGCTGTGCCTAGTATTTATCCTGTGTTTGAAATGGTTCTCTTGTGTGTGAGATTGTTCTACATTAAGCAGAAAGTGATTGGAAGTGTGGGGCAGGGACAGAAGATATGGAGGGACAGAGATAATTAATTGTATTTACCTTTAAAGTACATGTTAATTAATGTTGTGTACATGTCCTTTAGTGTCATAAGTGAAATAATTCTGTAACCCTGACAAATAGGCATTATAACCAATATCCAACAAGACTCCATATTGCCAGTTTGGAACTCCTGCTTAAACATTGTACTCCATTTTGTATACTTGAAACCTGGTTTAGGCATATGCTGTGTATGTTCATTTAAATATGTGAATGAAGGGTGTGTGTGTGTGAAGGGACCAGTGTCAATTGCCAGCCTGTCTTGATGGACCACAATTACCATCTAACTAGCTGAACAATGGAGACATCTCTGATTAAAGCAAACAGAAGGAGCCACCCCAGAAAGAAAAGAACAAAATACAATCAAACCTGCAAGTGACTGGTGACCAATGATCTCAAACAAACCCTGAGGGCAACATGACACACCAAATCCCATGACTTACATGAGGGCCAGCAATTATAAAAGATGGATAAGAACATGAAAACTTTGGGGTCTAATTCTGCAGCTGTCATCTTGGAGCATCAGATTCATGACCAACAGAGGCCTGGGTCCTTCCTTGTGCCCAGACTAGCTGGCCACTAGGCTAGCTCAAGCAACACATGAAAGGACTAGTAATTATATACCAGGTTGCAGAACTTCTTGTGTGTGAGAGAGAGACTGCTTTTAGCTATCCCTACTTATTTATAAAAGATGTGGCATATTGCCTTGTCCCCTGAATAAGATGCCGCTAGTCTTTTTTTTGGGTGTTCTTGTTGCACATCATTTTAGTAGGTGGCCTTTTGGTATAACAGAGAAAATGGAATTGTTAGAAAAGACTAGCAGGATCTTATTCAGGGGACAAGGCAATATGCCACATTTATCTGTAAATGTGAAAATAGCAAGAAACAGACACATACATTGATACCCATGAAATTTTGGAATCTGGCATGATATGGGATGTGAAGGGATGTGAAGGATAACAGGAAGGGGTTCTACAAGTATATCAATA